>JAMKCH010074948.1:0-18086 GCA_023653785.1 Ophioderma brevispina
CCCTTTTCTCCCTTTTATAGTAAACAAAGTGCTTTTCCCGTGAGAAATCTTTTCTCAAATAAAATTGAGAAAATAATATTTTTAAAAGTTTAATCAGAAAAATGGAGGCCATATAACACATCAACAAACAATAATCCTTACAACTGCGAATTGATCGATACAGGTGATTTAGTAAGAAGGCCAATTGATGGCCGGTGTTTTAATTCGTGAAGTTATTTATTTTTCTAGGGTGAATTTTTCTTAATTTTAACACATATTCATATTATTACTTTATATTTGAACTGATGCACGCTAAGTGTATGACGGATATTTAACTGAGCTGCGTGAATTATGTTAGATAATTGGGTCTAAGCATCAGTTTGTGCGCTGTTCGTCGAGAGCCTACTACGGCTCTCGACGAACAGTGCACAAACTGATGCCCAGACCCAATTATCTAACATAATTCACGCAGCTACGTCAATTATCCTTTACATACGGCTAAAGATGCATAATTCTTGCTTATCGCCATGTCACCAGCCCAAATCTATTCTTTAAAAGCTGTCCCTGTTCGTTACAAAAGAGCGCATATCACAGATTACATTGCATTTTATCAGCCTCTATTATGCCCAAATTATTAAGTTTAAAACATGATAACTTTGGATTATTAAAGTTTCGCAGGAGTTCTCTGAGAGCATGTCGCCAATATTGCTGCCATACGTTACCATAATTCGAATGGATACAATATTGCTAAAAATAACGGACGAACAATGTTCCAATAAGTGATAAATCGAGCAGATGTCAATGTTATATTATACATGTTTTGCATAAAAATCTGGTTTCAAAGTAACAATTTCCAGCCCTAGTAATGAAAGAAATCCCTCATGTTACGTTCATACCGCGCCAGATACGTTACCTCCCTCCCTCCCGCTACGCTCTTGCAAAACGCCGTGATACACAAAGTCGAACACCACACCATGTTATAGTATGAAGGTAATACCTGATAACGTATAGAGACTAATTCGGTGAAGCATATACTTTCATCAAGAACAGCACGACTAAGAAAAAGGCCGGCCAGATACGTTACCCAGATACGTTACTTCAGTGTTAACGTTAGGCTATTATACTAAAAGAAATTGATATTGTTTAAGATCACCCATGCATTGTTCCGTGTTCTGAGAATATTAAAGTTTACGATTTTTAATGATTTTCAGGAATTCCTTAATGTTGATATTTGGTCAATTTGGAGACCAAACTTGAACACTTTTACGGAGAATGGCCCTTTAACGAAATACTTTCAAAAATCTTAATTTAGCGTGTTTCTACTGCCGACACGGCAAAACGCGGCTTTTGCTGACCCGTTATGGACCCGGCTTTTTCCGCTATCTCAGCTGTTTCTATTGAAGGCATATACCGTAATGTGGCATGCTGGACTGCACTTACCGCTATCATGCATTCGACCACTGTTCTCCATACAATGGATTGGCTACACAACAGTAAATTGTATTGTAGATTAATGAAGCTACCGGCTGACATCTTGGTCTACCGAACACAATAGCATTCCAGAGACACCTGTTTAACAGAAGTTGTATCTCGGGTGCTCGTTTTAGGGATATGCCATACCATACGTGCACAGCTTCAAATACATTGAGTTCACTGAATTGGCATGATTGTATACTCTGTTATGTCGCTTATCTACATTTCAATGAAAACACACTTTGAGTAAATAACCAAGCGCGTACCCAGGGAGGCGCCCACCCCGGATAACAAAAATGAAAGTAAAAAAAAAAACACACTCAGAATAAAAAATAAATAAATAAAATAAATAAACAAATTCAGTTAGTTTGTTCTCAAATACTTACGCCACTCTAAAACAAATGCGTGAGATTTAAGATTACAATGGCAAAACAATTTACCTAACAGTGTGTCCCAAAATAAAAACCGCAACAGTTGGTGCCAACTATCATACGTTTTGAACAAAAGCTTACGACTACTTGTTCTTTGTTACGACTACGTGTTCTTTTCTGGGACATTAGCTAACTGTACCAATGGTTTTCTTTTGGAGTTTGAAGGACTGTAAACTAATGTCCCAGAAAAAAATCATGGTGATAGTCAATAGTTTTTAAGATATGCCCCCGGAAATCCCCGCAGGACCAGATTTACAAAATTGAGGAGCTGGTAACTACAAGAGTGGCACTGAAGTACAGAATGGCAAATACAATTTTGATAGCAATCAACATTTTATTGCCTAATTTTCTTGCAGAACAACTTCTACTTGATCAAATAACTGCATTTGCTTAAATATTATTAAACTGGTAAGGATAAAACATTGATTTATTGGTGATAAATACATCTCAAGACGATTTGAGATAAAACTATGACTAAGTCATCAACAAACTCCATGTTACATAAAATTATAAATTATAAAAACTCAGTCTGCTCAAGTGTTTATTAATGTATTTAATAACGACTCTACATTTGAGGGCAAGTTTAGTTTAACAAATTGCTATTGGGTGATAATATTTACACACAATAACGAATTCACTAAAAGGGCAGTATTTGCGGTTACTGTATTTTACTGTATAATTTATTTTGACAACTTGACAATTACCAGGTTTGTTACATAAAACTAGACATTTCTAGAAATATTTTATTTATTTATTTTGTATTTATTTATTTATTATTATTTTTTTTGAGGAGTTAACGAAGGACAACACTTTTGAGGAGTGAAACGAAGGACAAGACGAAAACGAGTGGGAATCCACTCTCTTTGGAGTGATGTTCACTCTTTTTGAGTGGGAATTCACTCTTTTTAAATACAAACCACTCATTTTGGAGTGGTTTAAAGGAGTTTCAATCTTTTGGGGAGTGAAATTTTCACTCGTTTACATTTAGAGAGTTGAGGTAATTTGTTTTCAAGCGGTAGTTAGTGAACAATCATGCCATCTGCAGTTAAAACATATTGCAAAAGAAGCTTTTCAATGGGCTAATACCTTCACATGCACACTGTGTAATGGTAAAAGGGGAAAAGTAGGTTATTCTTCCAAATAAAATAAGTCAAGGGGAAATACAGCAAATTTCATCTCAGTAAATTAACTGCAAGCTATTGTATCCCTAACAATGCCAAGACCTCAATATCTTCACATTTTACCATTTTACTGGTTTATTTCATATATAATTATACTAAAAATATCGGCTTGAACTGTAACCCACATAATCCTTTTGAATCAGCCATAATGCGGAAACGTGTCCATAACCACAATATATTTTTAATAACCAAGGAAGTTATATAGAGGTACACCTCACTCCAAACACTAAGATTTTAGGTTTAGGTTGCTATGGAATGAAATTTATCAAATTTCGATCTACGAGACACACATAGATCAGGCTGAAAAGTGCAATTTAAAAGAAACATAAGAAATATGCTCCAATTTGTTTAGTTTATTACGTTATCCTTGAGTATTGAATTCTGCCTGAAAATTAGACCTTATAATAAACAAATATTAAAATACCTTTTACTAATTTATTCTAAAGATACATTTAATTGTCAATGTCAATCTATATGTCAATCTATAGCCAAATAATAGTTGATGATGTAAACTAGAACGTATTCAACATAATAAACGATAACGTAATGCACATTACGTAGTAAACATTTTTGACCATTTTCACATCTCCCATTGACTAAGATGTATCTGATTGAAAGTTCATATAATTTTTGTGGTCGGAAAATGAGTATCTATGCCACTCTTGATCAATATTTAAAGTATTTTTTAATTTTTTAAAAATAGTTTTGATGTTGTGTTTCGGATATCAATTTTCTCCTATTTTTCGATGTTTGAAGGCAAATATCTCATAGAAAAGTAAACGGAAAGCATGACAAACTATATGCCCAAATGCAGCTCACCGGCTCCTATGTAGACTCATTTTTAAGTTCAGTCGTCATATACCCTGTGAGTGTTGGCCCAGTGGTTCTTTTGAGCAATTTTTTGGGTTATACAACTTTATTTGAAAAAAAAAATAGTGCTTGTATTATGTTAACACAATAGGGTCAAAGGTCAGGTAGGGGTCATTTATTTGCAAAGCGAATATATTCTAACAAAATGGAGTCAAAAGTCACATAGGGGTAGTAGAGGTCAATATGTGTATTCACTATTTGAGTTCTGGACCAGTGGCTATTTTAAGGTTGCGGTTCTTTTGAGCAAGTTTGGTGACTATCCAGATCCAGAACCTGACGATCACCGCAGTAGCGGTATTTGTGCTGCTTGATCTTGGAACACTTTCTCCATAACAAAGGCAGGGGTCCGCTCCGTGAATGTAGCTAGATATAGGCGCGCTTTCCCCTTTAACACAAGGCAGGGGTGCACTCCGTAATTTTTGGGGAAAAAATTGCAAAAATGGCATTTAGAGATTTAAGGGGTATTGAGTCCTAGAGTTTGTTTTAAGTTAGGTTGTTGCATTTATTTGCGAAAAGGGGTCAAAGGTCATGCAGGGTCATTATTAGAAGTAAATCTGTGTGTACAATATACGAGTCTCCTCTCGGCTCTTTTGGGGACAGTTTGGTGGTCAAAGGTCATTTCGGGTGATTAGAGCTCAAACTGTACTGCTCCAATGAGTTTTAATGTACCAGTTGTTCTTTCGAGCATGTTTGGTGGTCACAGTAACTTATTTGCAGAAAGTGTAGATTTTGACCAAATGGGGGGGGGGATCAACGGTCACATAGAGTCAGTGAGGTCGAAAGGCACAAAGTTCCTGCGGTGCATACCCTAAAGTCCCGGACCATGTACCAGTGGTTTATCAATTCACTTCTTGAAATTTGTACATGAACACTCTAGTTCGAGGAGATTACTGTCTTCAAAAGTAGTAAATTTTGTATTTTGCGAATAGAGTGAACATGAACGCGGTACCCACCGGCACAAGCAAGCGTTCAAGAAAGTCAAATTAGAAGCGTTTCCCGCCTGTTTAACGGGTTTGGTCCATATTTTTACCATCTTTTGTGCACAGTGGCGATATATTTTATTTTAGCCTTGAAAAAAAAAAAAAAAAAAAAAAAAAAAACAAAAAAAAAAAAAAAAAAACAAAAAAAAAAAAAAAAATATTCAGCTTTTTACACACAGTTTTTCTTAGCTTCAGTGGCTTGCCCATGTGTGCAGCTAAAGGGAGAGAGAAGCTCCGTCAAATGGAAGAATTCGATACTCGCTTCCTCCAAGGGAACGCTGTTACTGTGAGCGAGTTGTGGCGCTGTCCAAAGGCATACCAAACTCATTAATGCCAACTGGACGCTCTTGCCGAAGGAGAATATGTGGTCACTTATTTCCCTGGCCTCTTACCATAGGCTGATTGGACACCATAAAAACTGGATGATTACTCGACAGAAAAATCGTGTGTAGTAAGTAAATCAATCCTGCCACATCCATCAACTTGCAATGGCAAAGAATGAATACGTCTTTGCCGCATGTAGATAAAAATATTCTTGCCTAATATATACGTCACTGCGGGCCGTTCGCTAACATTTTATCGTGGGTATGGGTGGGAAAACGGAAGAATGTGTTATTGTGACGCAGTAGATCCTATTATGATCAGTTGATCACTGTGGATGGGGGGGGGTTGTGTACAGAACTGAAGAAATGTGTCTTACGTCAATTAAGAGCCTTTGGAAGCATTGTCCACCGTGTAGTGAAATCATGGTCCGGATTCCAGACTCAAATTAGCGCGGTGGCGGACCTAGTGGAAGTTGAAAAAAAAGCGGCCGTATATCTGGTTACCACTAATTTTCCACGCCACAACACAAGTACAGACTTTAGTCCTTTGTAATGTATTAGCGGAGAAAAGTGGGCCGTGAAACACGAAAAATGCCAAAAAAGCAACGTGAAATATGGGAAATGAAATTTCACAGAGAGCTACACATTTCCCATTTAATATCTCAAAGATCGCGCGGCGCTTGTGTTATGGGATAGGTGTGGGGTGGTGGGGTAAGAGGTATTTGTGGCAATGCAATACGGGTTATATATGGGCGACCCAAACTTGGGTGGTTTTTCCCGCCAAAACATTCACCTACAAAAGTATAGGCTGTTTATTCCGTTGTGTAATGTACATTGAGGGGAGGAAGGGGTTGGGGTCGTGAAAACACGAGAATGCCGTGGAAATATGATGTGTGACTGACGTAAAGAAATAGACACGCCTTGAATAGTAAAAATAGGTAGAAAGTAGTAGCGGGGAAATGGAACAATTATCAGTGTGTGTTCTGTCGCATAGAACAGCAGATAAAAGAATGAGCATATGACAGAGTGTGACAAAGAACTATAGGGGCAAGTGTTCTACAATTCAGGGATTGTACATCGTACAAGTTTGAAGACGTGCTTCGACATACAACTGTGCCAAGCTACATGCAGAGGACATCCGTAGGTTCCCCCCTCCAAGGACACAGACGCGAGACTAGTACACAACATCCATGTGACAGGTGTTGGGCAGGGGGAAGAGTGGTCAGGGCAAAAGAGCGGCCTAAGCACGCATTGTATCACCACAGCTGACTCTCACACATCACAACCAATGTATGAATCTTATGGCTCTACCCAGAATTTACTACGAAAATACACAAATTTACCATGTGCAATAGTGTCAGGTACATTGGTAAAATAACATGTCGGACCAAGGGGAGAACTCAGGGGGAAAGAAAGGAAGGGAAAGGAAAATTGAAGCAATCAAGTCATAAATGTAGGCCTTACACATAATGAGAATGGGGAAATGGGGGATAAGAAACACAGTAAGTCAGCAGGACAGAACAATCTCTCACGCTAAAAAGAAACAGGCCTACGACAGGAAAAGGTGTGGGGATACGACCAAACAGAATCCGATTGCAACAAAATAAAATCGGTAGAAATACAAAATGTGCGAACTACGAATGAATCAAATGCTACTCATGTGTGTTGTAAAGGGAAAGGGTGGGAGGGCGAAAACCAGGGTGAGGTGTCATATTGGTAGTGTTATCTTCAGAAACAAGAAACTGTGACCCTACAACATACGGTGATATTGAAAAATGAATAAAGGTAAGGATGTACGCGAGGAGTCATGTGGCTAGTATAGGCGGAAGGATTAATCGCGTGTCAATGGCTTAATGAGATGCAGGAAGACCTTAACCCAAAGGATAGGAACGAAGGCTGAATCACGTGGAGGTATGCGCAATCGGTATCATGGGACGAAGCTGACCACTAACACAATACCAAACGTTGCACTCTAATACGATGAATGTCAGTGAGGTTCGGTAAAAATACTGGAAAAAGGGATCAGATCTCTGAATATATGAGATCGAGGGGTGATAGGTATATGTGGGTGGTCATGCTTGATATAGTAGGGGTATACTCATATACCTATAAATATACATACTATAAATATGAGGATAGGTAATACACAAATGACGGTCTAGGTAAGCTCCAGTGCGGTCAATATGGTAACAATTGGGCGGTATAGGCCACAGGGCAAGATATGCGTACCGTCGCAATGAATGAGGTAGTACTAATGGACTAGGAGACTAACACGTGGAGACAAGTGGATTGGAAGAATACTATACAGCAATGGGGCAATGACATGCATAAAGGATATGCTAATGTCGTGGGTAGGGATGGTGATAACGGCAACACAGTGGTTACGAAAATAACTTTGAGAACACCGATGTAATATAACAGTGTACAAACCGATAAATAGGTGAGAAAACGAATATAAAAATATAATGGGAATGGGGCTCTGCGTTGCAGTGAGAAAGTTGCTCCACTGTAAATTTGTAGCCCCAACAGACCTACATAGCCAAATCCCAGGAGCTGCAACTAGGGGCTGACACTAGGACAGTGTAAAGTGCGGTAGGAGGCACTAACTGTCACTAACTCTTCGATGCGGTGAGATATGTAAAAGAAAAAATGTATTGAAAGGGGACTGACTGCAACCAGCTGGACACTGAAAACAAAGCAGACAAAACACACACACCACACAGCTGCACGCGACATCGCGAGACAAGCATACGAGCGAGAGACAGGAGAGGTGGGAAGGAGATGGCGATCGCACACATACAGAGCACACAAACAACGTCCGAGATTTGAAGATACAGGCATGGTTAGGGCTCAATATCAAAACTAGGAAAATGCAATAAAGAGAACCCATGGTGGGACTATAGACATAACGGTAGGAAGGATCAATAATAAGAATGGAAAATGGTTAATATCTGTCTGGTTCGGTTTCTTGTGCTTGGAAAAAATTCATGTTGCTTAATCGAGTGTAGTCTGTTCTGTGGTGGGGGGCATAGATTCGGGGTTGGGGGTATCGATGTCTTAAGCTTGGGATCAAACTAAAAGTGTCATTCTTGTCTTTCTTCTTTCTTTCTTCTTTCTTTCTTTCTTTCTTTCTTTCTTTCTTTCTTTCTTTCTTTCTTTATGACTGGAAATGTGTTAGCACTATATCCACCGAGAACAATAGGGAATATATGGAGGGTTGTAATGGGAATCAAGGCTGGTGGCGGGGTGGGGGGATCCCACGGTATGAAAAGAATGACAGTGGGTGCTCAAGAGTGGTGGGGGGTTTATGATCACATGCTACCAAGTAAAGTAACAGTGGTGCAGTTAGCTAACTAGACAAAAAGGCAGTTAACATATAGCACGGGACTGACTGCAAACCTACAAAGATGGACATAATGTGTAACGACTCAGTCATGTGTGATGAGTCGCATTTATCGTAATGACGCTCGTTATATAGGTTTCTGGGGTGTGACACACCGCCACTAAGATACCTAAGCATTAACCTATTGTGCTACCTATGAAATTTAATAACATTAAGGTAATGTTAGAAACTGCTTGCCTATCGAGATAACGTTCTGTGGATATTAAGTTGCTATCACTCATGCAAACAATAGTATTCAGGTTGTGTTCGCAACGGTAAATTCTCCAATTATTAAGACAGAGTTCAATTGAAAATGTTGTTACATCATTCTGAGAAGATTATGAGCTCTAGGCCGGAGTATTGTGTGATCATCTGCAAACTGAGAAATTGGATGACAAAACAACATAATTAAATTGAAATTGTTGACAAAAATAAGTGCTTTGACAATAACAGAGCCCGGAGGAACACCTGAGGTTACAGCAACCAATTGAATGCACCCTGCTTGTACTTCGATGACAAGATTCACATAGGTCCTGAGTCCCAAATTTATTTCCATAGTCTCTTCACACACTACATCCAACAGGTTGCATACCACCTAATACTTGCCCATTCGTTTGTGCCCAAATGGTCCTAATTCTAAAACTTACTTGCGAACACGTTTCATTCGGTTCAATTAACATGCTTTAACTTCCGACCTCGCATCTCCATTAGCCAGAACTTTCAAAGTTGACCACGATGGCTGACCACGTTTGTTGTATTTTCGAGTAGCTGGAGCGTGGAGACTACGATGAGTGTTGAATCCCCTGAAATTTCCGGCTTTGTTTAGTCGAACTATTGGTATAAGGTTGGTGTTATTAAAAGAAGTACTGTATATCTCATAGGTTCACACACTAACTCACTTATCACAGTAGTCTATGGAAAATGGCAACTTGAGCATGTTTTCTTTTCACTTTAAAAGCTCCACAGAGAAATCAACAATGTCACACCAAGTACAAGCTCTAATCAACAATAACCAAATTCTGAACATATGGATCCACGAGGAATTTTTTTATGTTACGAACACCAAACCGCCCGACGTCAGACGGCAAACACAAGATTCTCTACAGTTGCCAAAGCTAGTAATTGTCGAACTTTAATGGCGCGAGTAAAATGCCCTCAAATTCAACTGTCCAAATGCCACTTAGTTTGAGAAAAATCCAGTCTACTATGTCATCACAAATTTCTCATCACTTTCTTACTAAACTATTTTGACATATTCAGACATTTTAATCACCTTTTCCATATCCATGCAAGAAGTATTCCACCCAAGATTTTTGATTCTTTTACGGGGGCCAGACGTTTAGTGGTGTCTAACCTATATATAAACATGGGCTCTGAAACTAGTTAAATGTTCCGAACATTGACATCCTTTGCGTCACATTCATTCATAAATTACCTTTATAACTCCATTATGATGATGTTGGCTACTTAGTCTTGCTTCGCACCCGGTACCTCCAAATTCCTGTTTTGTGTTTGTAGATAGGTACTGGCTATCCACTGCATATCTGTGGACATCTCGAAGGAATAACAGTTTTTTTGGTACGGTAGAAATATGCATTAAATTAAATGCAAAATAAACTATGGATAAAACTTTTCATGAACACATCCCGAAATGTCCATTTTGTCATTAACTATATGACTCCATAGATATCCTGATTAGGAGCCCTCATTGACAACATCTGAATGTACACCCCAAAGGTTAATCTTGATCTAGATACTGGGGTCAATTTACTTTTTTGCTGGAAACCATGGCTTTTGCAGCCAGCAGTTGTACTCAGGATGTGCTTCAGCTAGCAGCGAGTTCAGCAATATAAACCTGGGGGGGGGGGGGGGGAGGGGGTGGTGGGGGGGGGGTGGGTACTCACATGAAATGGATGACACATGCATTCAAACCCAGTGCATTCGGTGACTAAACATGCCAAAATATGGTTCTTTGGGTGCGAGACAGCCGAAACTGCCCTATATGGGTTATATTTGGGTCACATAATTTGACAAATGTTTAAAACAGGGGCCCTTGGGAGATTTAGCCAATCTTTCTAAAAAGGAGGTGTCGTTGTGTGACAATATTACCCAAACATAGCGGTCTTTGGGTGACCAAGGCAAAAAGCATAAAATATGACATATTTGGGCGACGATGATTCTTAAAGGGCCGGGGTCCCCCTAACAGCCTACATGTGGCAATCCTTCCACAATGTGAGCCCCCCCACGGTCTGGACCAGCAAAATCAAACTATCTTCTATCTAATCTATCTATCTATTATCTATCGATCATCATCTATCTATCTATCCTATCTACTATTATATATAATATATATTTATATATATATATATATATAAATATATATCTATATATAATATATATATATATATATCATATACTATATATATATATATATATATATATATATAGATATTTAATATATATATCTATATATATCTAAGCTAGAACAATAAACACCTAATTTAAATTACTTGTTTACAAAAAGAAGTGCATTTGGACAAGAACAGAGCCCGGAGGAACACCTGAGGTTCCGACACCAATTGAATGCACCTGCTTGGTACTTACGATGAAACAGATTTCACATAGTCATGAGGTCACAAATATTTCCATAGTCTCGTCACACGCATCCAACAGGTTGCATACCACCTAAAAATTGCCATTGTTTGTGCACCAAATGGTCCTAATTTAAACTTAAATTGCGAACATTGCGATTCGGTCACTTTAACATGCTTAACTTCGAGACCGCTGCATCTCTTTAGCCAGAACTGTCAAAGATTGACCCGATAGGCTTGACCACGTTTTTTTTTTCGAGCTACTGGAGCGTGGAAGACGACGATGATGGTTGATTTTCTGAAATTCGGCTTTAAGTCGAAATATTCGTAATAAGGGTGGGTGTGATTAAAAGAAGTACTGTAATATCTCAGTAGGTTACACCCCACTACTCACTAACACAGGAGTCCTATGGGGAAAATTGCACTTTGAGCATGTTTCTTTCACATTTAAAACTCCTCACAGAGAAATACACATATATCACACACAGTACAACTATAATCAAAAATAACCAAATTTTGAACATATGATCACCAGATTTTTTTTAGTGTACGAATAACCAAACTCGCCCGACGTCAACCGGCACACAAGAATTCTCTCAGAGTGTTGGCCAAAGCTAGTAATTTGCAATCGATCGAATTAATGAGCGCGGAGTTAAATTGCCTCAAATTCACTGTCCAAATGCCATTTAAGTGTGATAAAACCATCCATATACATGTCAATCACGAATTTCATCACTTCCTTACGAAACTAGTTGCATTTTCAGACATTTTAAAATACCTTTTCCAGATGCCATGCAAGAAAGTAGGTCCCCAAGATTTTTGATCCTTACGGCAGAACGGTTAGTGGTGTATAACCAGTAAGGCATCTCACGGACGTATGGAATCATAACGCCAGTTCCTTTGACCCCTTCACAATCTAGTACCCTCTAGGCTTGGCGCGCTCGGTGCAGATCGCGAGGAGGGAGCGACAGGGGGAGCGAGAGTACTTCTAGATGTACTGTAAATGAACGGTGTAATTGTCAAGTAGTTCTATTGTACTCCTTGAATTTTTGTTTTTGTTAGAGGCAGATAGAACCATGCTCAAATGTTGATATATGAACATGGTCATAAGAGAAGGACCTATAACGTGAAAACCAGAAATTGCCTAATTCAGTTAGCCATTCATCTCGCCAAGCACCCCTTTGCTGCGATCGATCCAGTGAGGGAGATGTATACCAAAGGAAAACTGTCCACCAAGCTTTGTACGAACAAATTTGCATTCTCCGGATATTATGATCCCGGACTGAAGCGGTCTTGGAGCATATGTTAGTACGTACCATTATTTTATTGGTAGTGGATGTCACCAAATAGAGGAGAAAGTCTTTAAGAAAATATCGAAACCCCATCAAACCCCACCGTTCCTTTGCGAGATGCGGAGCTACGACTGTACAGACTGCACCCCCAAAAATATACAATCAAAGATTATTTTTTTGGCCAAAAACTTAAGGTCATATCAACTGAATGTTAACTGGCTTTTTAAGGAATTTTCCAGCTTTCAACAAATTTTAATTGGTGTAATTTGGGGTTCTGGTTCAAGAGTTATGGCCAATTATCGGAGACACTTGAAAAAACCGTTGGTCTAGTTTCGGCTCTTCCGATATCAACACTGAAAATCAACTTCAAGATATTCATTATTGAAAATTAAAATAAAAATATGAAGGAAGTGCTGCTTCTTGTGATATAACATAATTCATAACTTTATAATGTCGCAATTGCCAATAAATTCACATGCTGCATTGGAAAATTCAATTCCAAACAGTCTTGTTGTCTCGGCTTTACCCCAGGTTTCAGCAGAACGATGAACCATAAAATCACACTCGTTGAAAGTAAACTGAGGCTTTTGAACACCAACCATCCTTTCCCGTATTGTTCTTTGTTCAACACTGGTTTCTTCACTATGTTCCTCCCTGGCATCTTGGAGATAGTGGGGAATGTGCGTTATTCGCACATTAGTCCCTCAATAGAGACTTGTGGGTGTCGCCTTATTTTCAGCAGTAAAATAAAAAAAAAAATCATGAATTTCATGATTATTGCCCCCTTGAGAGTGAGTCCCCTCATTCCCCACAGCATAATTTCTGGGGTTTCACTGTTTGAAAAATAATAGATTCACTTTGATCACTATAACATTCTTTTGTTTGAAAACAATTTAATCCCATAAGATGTTACACACCTTATACCTTTAATTTCTTAAACCTTCAAGTGCAACTGGTCAAAGTGGTATTTTATCCATCCTTTATGTTCAATCGACAATATATCTTCAGTTATGGTGCTGGTGCATCAAATTGGATGGAACAAGGGACTAGCTTTGTAGAAACTGGTTTAAAAATTAAAATCAAATATCTCACAGAAATGCACAGTTTATATTTTTTTATTTTTTTAGTTTGATTGTATTTTTGCGGACAGTCTGTAGACAGTAAGCTAGCATTTTGGGTGATTTTGTGACCCGTAATGGTAAAAAATCTTGCATAAATTATTCGAAATTTTTCCGACGCTTGCGAATGGTGACAAAGTTAAGTGTACTTTGTAACAAAATGTATTGCCTTAATTTGTACCCAAGCGTGTCCCTTTATGTACCTTTAGCTTAAAAAAACCTACCGAATAGTAGCAGTTTAACGTTCGGTTATGTTAAACTTGGTCGTAAAAGAAAGAGTAGAAACAGCCCTTTCATTCGATTGGTCTCTCGGTAACATTGGCAAATGATTGGTATCATTGTTTCGATTGTTTCGATTGAGGGACCGTTGATTATCGCATTACCTTGCACCAGTAATTGGGATTTAAAAGCAAAAGTCGGCAATGTGAACCTAGTTTATTATAGCTTCTTCTCGTATGTGCATGATATGACAAAGTATTGTATACTCATCATTAATATCATATATATCACCTACTTTATTTCTATTATAAAAATCATAGATTGTTCAATGGTGCCACTGGGCATGGAATCTGGTGTCATCACCAATAGCCAGATACGTGCGTCTTCTGAGAGGCGTTATCCTACATCTCGCCCTCATTGTTCCAGAATTAATCAAGATCATTGTGCTTGGCGGCCCACTAAAGATGACAGCGACAGGTGGATGGAGGTTGAGTTATCTAGTGTTTTTCTGGTTACGGGAGTTATATTGCAAGGCTCAATGCAAGGCGCTACATACAAAGGTTATGTTAAGAAGTTTTCTGTCATGTTTGGCAACTCTACTGAAGAACTTCGACATATTCCAGATATTACGTGCAGCCCAAAGGTACTAAGGATTGCTTATTTATTTTCTCTTTTCTCTTGGTATTGTTATTGGTGGGCGGACACATTTAAATTAATAGTTCTAATAATGAACACGGTAGTTTTCAAAAACCACAAATCGTATTACGAAGAAAATACATAAAAATGATTAGATAATTTTCGTCCGATGCTAAGTTTAATGCTTTTCTGTTTTGATCCTTACGTTATAAATAAACCGCTGATGTCAACAAATCTCTAGTATTATAGGTTCTATGTTGATATGTAGGAAGATATAACAAAACTCACATCTCTGGTGAGTATATTGTAATGGTATTTTGAGAAATATAGATCCAAACAATATAGCCTACATGATATTCATCTTTTTGAGCATGGTCAGGACATTTGCAAGCCAACACATGGACGGAACGTACATGCTATATAGACTGGATCATACAAGCTGGAGAACTCCAGGGGCTTTTAGATTCATTTATTATGTCCTGGTCTAACATTCCATTCACTTGGCGCCTATCCTCAGCTTGCATTTTAGGCGTTTGCCTATAACTTTGTATAAGGGCGTGATAAAATTGGTGGTTGATCATTTGTATTGATTACAAGTTTGACCCCAGAAAATGACCTCTGGGAACACCGTCAATTTTGAACACATCTAAGTAACATCTGAGAGCACTTGTGTTCAAGTGAAAAAGCGTAGGACTCGTGATCACTAGTCCGTTAAAATCGTGAGTCGAGCCCCACTGTGGTCAACCTGTTTGTGTCCCTGGGCAAGATACTTAATCTCAATTGCCTCGTCGACCCGAGCGAAATCTGCGGAGCTGTTATGGGGAATATTACAATCTACGTGCTGATAGGCTTTTGCGCTTGTAAGACATGTCTTTGAGCAGTCACCTGATTGTAATGATTTCGAGAAGGCGGCGTAATAATAATAATAGGCAATATCACTTTGAGCCTGTTTACGGTGATTAATAAGCGCTGTATAAAAACTGGTTGTTATTATTATTAAGTAAAGAAAGGACCCATATCTCTTTCGCAGCGTTTGGGATAGACTCCACCATGAAATATTGCTGTAGGGGTACGACTACACCTCCTTTGTAGCGAGTCTGATGTCCCGATGTAAAAGGAGATATAGTCCCCCTGGAGCCATAGTACGGGCTCCATGGACGGCAACTGAATAAAGCGTAAAACCAATGTTGCGTGGAGAGTCGACTGAACGAGTGCCATATTCGCGGGCATATTCGTCACCGTTTTAGGTGGACTACGAGTCCGGAGGAATCTCCTGAGACACCGGTACCCATTTATGCACTTGGATAGAGAAGAGTAATTGAGTTAAAGCGTCTTACACGCAAGGGGATAACACGTTGGCACAGCGGGGCTCGAACTCGCAACCTTTGGCGTGTGGGTCTGGCGCTATGTCCATTGAGCCACATGTGTCCTCTTCCCTCTTATATACTCCGTAAGTTATCTAATTCAGACAACAATATATAGGCTATGGGCCCATAACCGAAACCCTCCCCCCTTAGAGATTTTCATTCGTCATGAATATCTTTTTTGGCTTGGGTCCTCAGCTATCAGAATCTGCTTGTTTGCCATTAAATTGGTGGTGGGTGTGCCCGCCAGAGCCGTTGCCATGGCAACGCAGTAACGAAAATGAGAATTTAGAAAAATCTGTGTAACTAAACAACATAAAAACATGCTCAAGGTGTCAATTTATATATTTCAAGCTTCCCATTTGATTGCAAGCAAAATAAAGGTTATTTGAGGTCATAGAATGTCGATTTATGGTCGTTACCATGGTAACACGTTCTCAAAAATGAGCTTTTTGAGGGGAAAATTGAATATTTTTTAAAAAGCGAAACCCTCCCTCCCCTTAGAGATTGTCATTCATCGAGTTTTTGTGTTAGCATGGATCCTCAGCTATCAGAATCTGCTTGTTTGCCTTTAAATTGGTGGTGGGTATGGGTGCCAGAGCCGTTGCCATGGCAACGCAGTAATGAAAATGTGAATTTAGAAAATGTCACATCTTTCCAACTGCACAACATAAAAACATGCTCAAGGTGTCAATTTATATGTATTTCAAGCTTCCCATTTGATCGCAAGCAAAATAAAGATTATTTGAGGTCATAGAATGTCGATTTATGGTCGTTACCATGGTAACCCGTTCTCAAAAATGAGCTTTTTGAGGGGAAAATTGGATATTTTTAAAAAGCGAAACCCTCCCTCCCCTTAGAGATTGTCATTCATCGTGTTTTGTGTTAGCTTGGATCCTCAGCTATCAGAATCTGCTTGTTTGCCATTAAATTGGTGGTGGGTGTGCCCGCCAGAGCCGTTGCCATGGCAACGCAGTAACGAAAATGAGAATTTAGAAAAATCTGTGTAACTAAACAACATAAAAACATGCTCAAGGTGTCAATTTATATATTTCAAGCTTCCCATTTGATTGCAAGCAAAATAAAGGTTATTTGAGGTCATAGAATGTCGATTTATGGTCGTTACCATGGTAACACGTTCTCAAAAATGAGCTTTTTGAGGGGAAAATTGAATATTTTTTAAAAAGCGAAACCCTCCCTCCCCTTAGAGATTGTCATTCATCGAGTTTTTGTGTTAGCATGGATCCTCAGCTATCAGAATCTGCTTGTTTGCCTTTAAATTGGTGGTGGGTATGGGTGCCAGAGCCGTTGCCATGGCAACGCAGTAATGAAAATGTGAATTTAGAAAATGTCATATCTTTCCAACTACACAACATAAAAACATGCTCTATGAGTCAATTTTTATGTATTTCAAGCTTCCCATTTGCTTGCAAGGAAGATTGTGGTTATTTAAGGTCATATAACCTTGTTTGCCACTTTAAAGTGCAAACACGTTTGTGAAAGGGGTACAGAGTCAGGTCACCGAGGGTTCACGCGCGCGTATGACCTAGATATGTGTGTATTTACTACCGGTCGGGCCGTTTGATCTTGTGGTGTTTACGTGCGAAAACAAGGTCAGACTGAGGGTGTCTGGCCGTCTGCAGGTGCGCGGTTTCACTTTCTGCTGACATTTCGCCAAGATCAGTTGTTGGTTTGTGAGCCCCCTGTTTTATTAATCACATGAATCTGGATTCATTTTAACTTCAATAAGATGGACGTTTTTAAGATCTATGCAAGCAAGTTTTTGCTGTGTTGATTAGCGAGGAATTACATTACATCTTTGGCATCTCAAGATCTGGGAAGTCAGCTTAGGAGGAGGCCAAGTTGTGTGGTACAGCCTGAACATTTTGCCGGTGGTTGGTCTACCATGCTACCGAAGGTTTTCTTGGTTTACAGTACTTACGCGGGTGGTCAAAATGCGGAGAATTGGACATTAATTTTATAAAGCAACGGGGACAACACTGTACATGGACGTACGACGAGAGAAGGATATCAGTATTCGTGGACCTTTGGGAGCTCAAGCAAAGACATTTAATTAAATAAAAAGCGAATGGTTAGCAGTACTGCAGAACCAAGAGTTTTGGGCCAAAACTTGTTCAAGCTTAGGCTCTTTTTTGGCAGCCCTCCATTCATGTCTTCATTTATATGTAAATGGAAATAAACTGAAACTAATAACTGGGTTCACCTGGAGTTGCATCGTATTCATTA
>JAMKCH010074949.1:0-116487 GCA_023653785.1 Ophioderma brevispina
AATGTTTTAAAAAATACCTTAATTGAAAAGTTTCACTTGAAAACTAGCAAACAAACATATCAAGTTAAAAATCATATCAAGTTCCAGGAAAAAAATCAAATAAAGAAAAATATATAAATAAAACAAAAAATAATTTGAATTAAAACGCTATCAGTCAGTATGGGATATGATTGTTAATGATGTTCTCGATTCAGGGAAAACTAAAACAAAATAACATATCACAGATTCTGAGACCACCTTAGTCGTATTATTAGGCGTATGAAAGTCGATGGTATGGTTCCGTTCACCGCCCCGGTTATGATTTTCTGCCCGCGTTTGATGAGGCTGAAATCCCTAAAAGTGATATTTTGTATTGTAAGAAAATATCATGGTTTCTTACGTTTGATCAACATTCTTATAAATGTGATTTTAGTAGATTTAAATCAAGAACAGTTGCAAATCATTTTTAAACGTAAGGGTGGGGGATGACACAATATTGTGATATTGAGATGGCATTTGCTGAGGTTGCGTGAAATGGATGTTTATTCAAAATCACGAAAATGAATAATGAAAAAAAATGAGAAATAGTTTGCCTCATTTATGATTTGCAAAAAGGTACGGGAAACATAACATTTACTTTCATTGGCCTTATACATGATAACAGTCTTGTAAGACCCTACTAACTTGGTTATGATTCAAAATTGTATACAGAGATCATGCCAAAGTCATGGGGCCTTTGTTTACATTGTTCTAGCTTTTGGTGGGCCGCCAGTATAGCTGGACAGATCACTTAGCAATCCATGGCGTGTGTCTGTGGGTAGGTGTGGATGGTGTGTCACAAATTGTGAAGTTGTTTTTAAGTGCCTCAATGAAAAGTTTCACTTCAAGTGGAACCAATATTCTTTCATAGGTGCACAAGGGGATCCGGTCAATGTTGATGAGGTCAAAGTAATGTGAAAGGGTCAAAGGTCATGTTGAGGTCAAGTGTGAAAAATGGGCTAAAAAATGTAATAATTTCATCTAAATTGAAAACTTGAAGTTCAATGGAACCAAACCTTTGTCATAGGTGCACCATGCGATCCCTATATGGTTGATGAGATCAAGGTCACGAAGGTCACGTGCCAGGGTCAAAGTTCATGGGGTGGCCCATGCAGCTTATCTCTTTGAATATAGCCGAAGCGCGAAGCCGAGAACCGCGAAATTCGACGTTGTGTTGTTTTGTACAATCCATGATGTAATAAACCACAAGCATAATTAAACATGTGTTTACTCCAAACAGTCAACATAGTATTTTGTGAGCTGGTTTCCCCATTGGTTTCATTACAATGATTAAAAGGGGGGACACAAGGGAACTATTTCAGAAAAATGCACCACCAATTTTTTTCAAAAACCGAGTTTTGGCATTTAGAATGCTTACAATGTATTTAACTGAAGTTATAAACTGAAAACATATAGGTCTGTATTGGCACAGGTTTAAAGTTAGACCTGTTCTAAGTCAAAATTATTTTTATCCAAATTGACAGTTACTTTTCGTAATAAAGTTGCAAAGTAATTTCAAAGATTAAAAATGCAAAATTTCAAAATAACAAGAAAAATGATCTATGTCTACAATAAATGTCTTATCTGGTGGGACTAAATTATACCAGGTCTAACTTTAGACGGGCCAGTCTATGCATATGGACTGTGGTATTTATGTAACAAAAAGACGATGTAGTATTTTCTGTCTTTCAAGCTGGATATTTGATGTAGATTTAAATATATTTATAATTTATTTCCCTCATTTCTTTTTCTAAATAAGGGTAGTATCCCAAAAGTTCGTGAGTTTTGCAACTTCACCCTTGATGTAGGGCAGGGACTGTGGCAAGCTGGTGGGGTATGCAGTTAAGTGATCGTTTTGCTATGGCAGTGTTCTTTCTTATATTTACAGTACTCACTGTTTGTATAACAGACAGTAAATCCGACAGGGTAGCCTACATAATGGGTAAGTTTCATGACGGGTCAAGTGGGACCCATTATATCACAGGTACATTGGAAATTTAAAAAAAAAGTGAAGTTCTAAATGTTAAGACATTTACTATATAAATGTAGGACATTAAGAATAACAATTAACGACACTATCAGATGATTTGATAAATCAGGAAAATCGAAAAAATCATCAAAAAATAAGATTTTTGCATGTCTGGGAACAAGTATAGGTATCTAACATACCTACAAATGATAGGACCAGAAGCACCCTAATAGGGACAAAATCTGAAATTTTAGGCATAAGTGTCGTTCGGACAACTTCCTACAACACGTAATTGAATGGAGTTAATATCTTTGAACACTGACGTTTTTTCCTTTTTGTCCAATTTCTTCAGTGGAAAAAGTAACTTATGAGAATTTCCAGGCTGGTCCTTCACTTTTAAGCTATTCCTGCAAATTTCAAATATTTTGATTTTCTTTGGTAAATCACGGATGTGGTCTTTAACAACTCCTGTGGTATGCACCCCCCCCCCCACCGGCCAGAAGAAAATATGATGTTTTGGTTAAAAATTACAAATCTTGGTGGTTTTCCCAAGAATTTCACTCTTTCCCCAAACAAAAAATCACTTGTCCTCCATTGACCCCAGAAGAAAAAGTCTGGCACCACCACTTGTTGGTGATGGTTTCTAAAGTCTCCCACCTATAAGATTGTAAAGAAAATTTGTCAATATTTTTAAAAACCTTTTAGGATATTGTTTAAATAAATGGCTGGATGTAGAGGTCCTGTAAGCATTTGTAATAGCAGAGCATTGTCAGTGTCAATCAAATAAAATGTCAGTGTCGATTGTCTTTACATTGCAGTCTCTACTAGACATCCTTTAGACTGACTGGCACCCAGTCATATCTGTGATAGTGGGAATTCCACCTCTGTAGTACACTGACCAGGGACGGTACCACACTCAGGAATAAAGTACTATTAACGCAAGTTCAAATGGCAGGGTTGCTCTTTTTTGTCAGGATTAGTAAATACATATTTGTGATATACAGATCAGTACTCATCAATTTCTCATGATTCCAGGAAAAGCCAGGTCTTGTACCTACATGATTATAAAATGGATTGATTGAGGCCATTTTTATGGTGAGTATAAGTTGCAAAAAAGTTTTGAAGCGAGGAAACAGTCGAGCTCAATGTTTTAAAACTGGTAGTGATATTTGCCCACACTTGGATCCCTACAAACATAATGGCTCAGTACCATTTATACACTGGTGAGGAGGACAAGGCACTTACTCAAGGGCGAACACATTGGCTACAGCAGGCTTGTTGAACCACAGAAATTGGCGTTGTTGGAGCGGTGCTTTGATCCAGAGAGACTTCGTAAAATTAAGATTGGTATAACCAAAATGGAGCCATTCATTCATAAATATCCAAAACCAAAACATCCTTTAACCATAAGATTCCACGGGGGTAAAGGAGGAGAAAAGAGAGCTTTCTTCAGATACCAAAGTTTGACATTCGGTTAAATTTGGGGGTTCTGGGGACGCGGCTATTACCGATCGGACGTATGGCCTTTAAAAATGTAAATTCTTCTGAATTTTCACGTAGTTTAGTGTACAACATCTAAAAGTGTAAGTGATAGGTATCAGTTGATTTAATATTCTTCACTGGCTCTCCTTAATTCAACATATAGAGTACCACAGGTTTTTGTACTGTGCAAAACAACTATGGCATTGAGAGTGCGAGATATGAGTATGACTCTGCTTTATGTGATAATTAAAGTGCACCTGTCTAATAAGATCATGCATTTCTGATATTTACTAGGGGTTCTCATTTGATACCTTAAAAGTGTTCATTACTGTAGGCCAGCCTACTGTGGACTGAAAATTACAAAATTTTGTATTTCTTTAAATAATGTACTACAATTAAGAATATTTATAAAGTACCAAAAATTGAATAAAATTACAATAATTGGAAATCACCTACCAATCTGTAAATCACCGTAAAAGATTGGCGGAGGTGAAGTGCCCTTATGCCATTATAAAAGACATTATAAACCCCTGATGAGGCCACAACAAGACAATTATTATGCTGCAAGCATGTGTCTCAAATTCATGATGGTGTTATTTTCCCATCAGAGGAAAAAAGGGGTTGTAAAAACAACATTATGATTTTAAAAAATGCCCCTTTTTGGCCATTCATTTCAAACATGGGGACCTTGTATATTGATATTACCCGTTAATTATAAAGGGCCATTGTTGTCTGTGTGTGTAGTTCGTTCTGGGGCCTGCTGCCCACCCTTTTTATTATCCCTGGCTTGAAAAAGCAGAGAAGGGGATTATGCTATCAGTCAAGACGGCGTCGGCGGCGTCCAAAACAATCTTGTGAACGAGATATTAACCTGGACATAAGGGTTGGTGATTTGTATTTGGGTGGGTGGGATCGGACTTGCCGCCTTAATTCTGATTGATTTGAGGTGTGGCATATGGCTATTAGGTACATAATTTGCAGAAGAATGAGTAATTTGGGGTACAATCCTTGTGTGAAAGCGATAACATGAGACCCATAAGGGTTATGGTGAATGTCTTGGGGGTGGGATCGGACTGCCATGGCCCTCATCTGATTAGATTAGGGCGTGTGCATAATATGCTAATTAGGTACCTAATTGCATAATTAATGAGCGTTAATTTTTGGGTACAATATTGTGAAAGCGGATTAACATGGACCCATAAGGGTATGGTGATGTAACCTGGGGGGGTGGGATGGGACTGCCATGCCCCTCATCTGATTAGGTTATGGCATGGCATATGCTAATTAGGTAACCTAAATTTGCATAATTAATGAGTAATTTGGGGTATTTTAGAGACCCATAGGGTTATGGTGATGTAACATGGCGGGTGGGATCGGACTGCCATTGCCTTCATCTGATTAGATTATGAGCGTGGCATATTGCTAATTAGGTCCCTAATTTGCATAAGTAATGAGTGAAATGTGGGTTAATTGGGTTATTTTTGCCCAAAAAGCTTGTGCACAAAAGATTGAGATCCATAAGTCGATTTTGATGAAATGAAACTTGTGGGAGGGGTGGGGAAAATCATGTACTCTCGCGTTGATTAGGTTTGTGTGGTGCATGATCATGCTAATTAAATAGCTAATTTGCATATTTATGGGCTAAATTTGGGGTATTTTACCCAAAAAACTGTGAACAAACTATCTGAAGATACAAATGTCCGATTTTGTTGATGAAAACTTGATGGAGGGGTGGTGGGGAATCATGTACTCTCGCGATGATTAGGTTTAAGGTGGATTGTCCGGGTTCTTTTGTTAAAGGGGGTTGTCTGGGTGTTGTACGGGGCGGGTACGGGGTTTTAGGGGCGTTGTTGGCTTTTTTAAGGGGGGTTTGTCCGGGTTTAATTTAAGGGGGGGGTTTGTCCAGGCTTTAAGGGGGTGTTGGGTGTAAGGGGGGGTGTTGGGGTTTTTAAGGGGATGTTGGGGTTGAGGGGGGTTGTCCGTGGTTTGTGTGTGTTAGAAAAGGGGTTGGTCGGGTTAAGGGGGGGGGGGGTTGTTTCTGGGCTTAAGGGGGACTTGTTGTGGTTTAGGTGGGTTGTCGGTTTCAATTTTAAAGGGATTGTCGGGTTAAGGGGGATTGTCTGGGTTTAAGGGGGCTGTATGTGGTTTAAGGTTGGGTTTTTGGTTGTCCCAGGTTTTTTAAAGGGGTTTGTCCAGGTTTAAGGGGGGGTTTTGTGTGGGCTTAAGGGGCTTGTTGTGGTTTAGGGGGGTTTGCACGGTTTAAAGGGGGGTGGTTGCAGGGTTAAGGGGTTGTTGGGGTTTAAGGGGATCTTTGGGTTTTTAAGGGGGTTTTGGGGTTTAACGGGTTTTGTGGCACATAATGTACAAGTATGCAGGCGACAGAGTGCGCCCACATGCACGCGCATGCGGCATGTGCGTATTGCAGATCCGCTGCGGATGTTGCAATGGGTAATGAAATTGTGCGTGATTATTTAAAAAATTTTGTCAAACCGCTCCCGCCAGGGGGGATTTAGCGGTTCAGAGAAAGACCGCGCGTTCGTACGTGTATTTTCCTTTGAGGCCCGGAGCTGTCATATGCCACGAAAAAAACTTGGTGGGTGTAGCTTGGGCCCAGGCAGATCAAGTTCAATTGGTTAGTGGACATGTGGCCCACAAGCTGGGTTATCAAAAAAAAAAATGGTTTTCAAACAAGTAGTGCTTTAAAAAATCTAGATGATCACAAAACCCAGGGACTGCTTAGTATTTCTATATTATTATATGATAATATGAATGCTTCCGTCTATACCGCATATTTTTAATACTGTACAGTATTTCAAAATCATTGAACAGTATTTTTTTATACTGTGCAGTTAGTTTTGTTACCTGGTTTATGGAAGTTCATTTAGCACTAGTAATACATGCGATCCTTTATAGTGTCCGTGAACGTTATATGAGTTTACATAAATATTACTCAGGTTTGCGCTGGTGTTCCAGTAGCTTAGCGGGGATCCTATTCAAAGCGTAAACATTGAAAATGGCCGCGTACACACAGATGACACCATGGTTGTATTTCACGAGGAAGAAGAATCCTACTTAAAACGGAATATACCACTGGAAGAAGCACTCAAAAGCGGTCAACATTTTGAGAGTGTATCTCGGCGAAAAACAACTCGGTATCAGTGTCACAACTTGGACAAGGCTCAGCCTTTGAAGCTTTGAGTAAGTTGGGGTACCGGGTAAACGAGGTAACAGAATTCGTAGGCCATGGCAAAGTCATGAAAGTGAATACCGTACCCCACTCTGCAAATTGTGTTGCATTTTACAGTCAGCTTCATATTATATAACAATAATAATATTGGATGGCTTTTTTCGAGTGATATGAGAATATACCGCACTCTTCAAGAAAATATCAAACTCGCCTCAGCAAGTTCAGCTCGTTCGATATTTTCATGACTCATGCGGTATATTGTCATATCACCCTCAGAGCCATCCAATATTATATAATTATTAATTTGATGTGAAACAATACCACTGCATATTTTCATCACTTGTTAACTTCGGGTTCAAATTTCAGCCAAACCCGTACACATTCATATATGCATTTGTGTGATGTCATCGGGACATTTGCAATGCATTCTGGGAGCCAGGAAGTTATCAATTCAGATGGTATGAAAATCTCAATCTTTTTAGGTATGTGTTGGGGTGCTAACTATATCTGAAACACATTTTCAACCAAGTACTAACCATAATTCTAAAACAATCTGTTTTTTCAGCATATGGTTATTTAAAGTTCTGGGTCTTATAGGCCTTATAGCTGGTGCTTGGTTCGTGCCTACTACCCAAATCGTATTGGACATCGCCCTCTATGTTGGCTTCATAGGGGCCGCTCTTTTTATATTATGCAACTGTGGTTACTCATCGATTTTGCAACATCATGGAATTCAAAATGGTAAGATGTGTTTATTACTTGAGCATTATTTGGAAAAGTTTAATTGATGTAATTCCAAAATAGTATCAATCATAATACCAATCATGGTCTGATTTTTCACAAAATGTTCTTCCCACACATGGAAGCATATCACCAAAAACATCTGATTTAAAATTTTTGAGCTAAATTGGTGTAGTTGTTTGGATAGTAGAAGAAAATTGTGTACTAAATTGGCCCATAGGACAGTGTGTGTGTGTGTGTGTAAAATCAATGTGATCAACCACATTTGGAAACATTTTTGTTCATAACATCAAAAGAAAATGTTTCTTGGGCCTTAAATTCCACTGGGGGTAATTAATGAGAAAGATATCAACTTCTGATATCAAAACAAAAATTCAATTTTGATGGAATAAAGTTGGGGGGGGGGTGAGTTTGTCAATTGAATCACCCACCTTAAAGGTAATGTCTATGCATAGCTGCAGATATAGGTTTAATATCCACACAATTAAAATATTGTTTTACAGGTGTTAATCAGATAGACTTTTACAATAGGCATCAACATTGTGAAATTTCACACAGCTTAGGGCATATTTAGAGGGGAAGGATGAAAGCACCACGGCCCATTCTGGTTTGAAAGACCTCAATGACTAAAGTGAGCTGCAAGACAAAATCTAGCCTCTTTTCTAAAGGTTCTGCACTACAAGTTATTGCTTTACTTTTGTAATATAAGTATGTGGTAAAAGATACAATATCTTTACAGAAATATGCTATAACATTGACATGACATGTAATAATATAACATGTGTTTCAGGTTTTCTAATCTTTACTTGATTCCAAACTAAATGATGTTAAATGTGGTCACTACTGTGTCAATTAACTTTGCAGGTCTTCAAAAATTGGACAATGGGGGTTCCAAGTGCTGGTATATTGGTAAGTCAATTTTTTTAATATGGGGAAATCAACAGACATGTTAACACACACTCATGCACACAAACCCACTTACCAACCCAGATGAACCCACCCATCAGTGGCATACCGAGGCAGTCAATCCAGAGGGGGCAAAATTTCCAAAACGTCCCACCAGAGGGGGCAAAATTCGTAAGTCGTCCTGGTGATTTGCTACAATTAAGTCTGAACTTGTTGAAATGCATGTGTAGTGCCCGAAAATCGCCGAATTTACTTAATTTTGCCCAAATTTAGGCTGAAATTGGTCGAAATTCCCCGCTTTTTCGAGCCAGAGGGGGCAACTTGCCCCCCAGTCGGTACGCCACCCATAGTGCCATACACCCAACCTGCCATCCTACACACTCCCTCGGGGGGCTGACGCCCCCCTCGGGAAAATTCCTCGAACCAAAACAATACCTCCGATCCAAATCAATAACCTAAAAACATTAGGCGCAAGGTTTTTAAAACCCATTCATAACTGTAACGTTGCTAAAAAAATCTGTTGTTATTGCTTTCTTCATACAGGAAGTTACACCTACAAATTGCATCGTTCTTTATGCAATGCAATTTCTCTCACCCCTATGTAAAAATGTCGGCAATGAATGCATTTAAAATAAGGGTTTCCCCTAGTCATACGGTTGACAAAAGCTTTGACCAATTAGAATGCGCTTATAAAACATTTACACCGGATTATGCGAATCTTAACATATTACATTTATTAAGTTATGGGGCCACACCACCAAGGACTAACCATGCTATGGTTTTTGCATGATTGTGGGAGGTCCCGGCGTGTACGAAGGAACTTCGCATGGAAAGGGGACTTTTTATCATGTCATGTTTCATTTTTATATACTTGTTAGAAGTTATGTCATATGCCAATGGATACAACGTTCTGGAAACAGCATGTTGAAGTTCAGAGAAGTTTGGCCAAGTGACTGTCACGGTATTTGACATGAATGACTGGTCATGGAGTGGATAGGGCTAGGCCGGGGTTCTAATATCGCTGAAGGGCCAGAGAATGCCGAAAATGTTTGAAAGTTACCTCACTGGTGCCAAATACAACCAAATGTTATGTTTACCTTTATATTTTGAGCAAGTCGAGGGCCCAAAAAGCAATGGTTGGCGGGACGGATTGGACCGCGGGCCCCCGCTATTTGAAACCCCTGGATAGGCCTAGTCCTTTTTCAGAACCAGACATCGGTAGCGCGCAGCGCTCGGTCTGGGAAAAAAGTGTATTCAAAAAGCTTTTAGTATTCATTACCGTACAAATGAATAGGCTGCAGGAGAGAATTTTTAGCGCGTTATATCCCCCAGTCCCGGTATATTTGAAGCATTTGCCCTCAAAAGGAGAATTCTATAAATACCTGCGACTATCCTGAGGTCGTATTCACTCTAATCAAAGATTTGTTAGCTCTTTCATGTCAAAATCCAAACGCTACATGTGCTCTCTACAGCCCTAAAAAATGTCTTCCAGGGCGGATCAACAAACCTGACGTCATGGCTAACTACGTGGTTCACAGTAGTCCATCGTAGAGGACTTCGTTTTACACTGACCTCGTCACGAGGGGAGAGTGGCTAGTCACAGGGGGATGGACACAGGGAGGAACAGGCGAGGGTCCTCTAGATGGACTATGGCGAGCGGGGTCAGTAGACGGGAAATTCTAGTGCCATTCGGTTGTAACATGGGAAAACTTGTCTTAACCAGAAAAGCAGATATAGAAATAATTTGTACTGGTGCTTGTGGGAATAAAATGTAGATAAGAGTTCAATGCAGAGCTGTAGGGATACGAAACATAATGAGTAAATTTAACTAAAACTTTCGCCATTTAGATTCATTGCCTCACCCTCGGGCTTCGCCAGCCATCGTTGGCGTAGTGTCCGAAGGGAGCAGTTGCTACTCGCCTAGGCCCTAGGCTATTGTTTAAACGTGGTGATCATTTGAAGTTGCATGTTTGGACGGCAGTGTAGCCCGTGGTTGCTCTGGCTTTTTTCGCTACGATAGCCCCTACTATCGACTCCCACTCGGTGCACCATGTATGTCACAGACGTCTATCAGGAGGTAGGTTTTTACAATACAATATCAAGAAAAATAATGCAACATTTACTTTGATATACCACCAAATTCAATAAGTTCAATAAATAGCTCAGGCTCAGAAGTCAAACAGGTCATTAGAAATAAAATATTCATATTCAACAGTCAACACCCTTGACAAATTTGAGACTGTGAAATGAAAATTAATAAATGGGGAATGTTGGGTTAAAAATTAATGTTTTGAAATATGCACATTCCCAGTGAATTACACAACTTTTCAGTTTACTCTACCCCAATAGGAAGGTTGCCCCATCAAAATTGCAATATGTAAAAAACTTGATCGTATCCTGCCGTATTGGATGGTGTGTAGATACTGAAGTCTTGGTTCTGGTTAATGTTTATTTTTCGCAAAAAGTGAGGAGGGAGGGCAGTTTTTTTTTTTTTTTTTACGAAAATAAGACACTTAAAATTGGCCGTTTTACACTTGAAATGATTATACCACTAACATTTCCGCCGCATCAAAAAAGCTAAAAATGGTGAGGCTTTTTTTAAATTTATAGGGAATAGACCCCTAGTCTCTTAAAAGCACATGAAAGTGACTGTGGTTGACATTACTTAGTGCCCATCATCCATCAACATTTTCAGGATTGAAAACATCCCAAAAACCAACAGTTCTACAGCTTACCCCGAAAAGTGAGGCGGGTAGGGTAGCTAAGGGATCTATTTTTTTTTAAGAGGGACTTTCATGGGTTTGGTATCCAACAGCTCTGATGACTGAGATCTAAAAATATCAACGAAATTTCCCAACTTTTTAAATTGTTTTAATCTGGACAAAATTACCAGAGGACCAGTCCCATCTTAGACGAGTGTACGTCTGACCAGGTATGTAAATATCATAGAGCCAAGAGCCCGCCGCCCTGTGGTTTGCTCACGTGAGTGTTCTTGTTGGATTGAAAGAAGAACACAAAAGAATCATAAAATTGAAAAAAAAATCAATGGGCTGTCGTTTCTTGCTTTTCTTGTGTTCAGTATATAATAAATGGACCGTACATGCACGTTTGTTTATGTCATAGGTCGTACGTGCCGGGGATTCCCCAGGCACCAGTCCTTATGATAAATTATACATGTGAAACAGGACTGGGACATGTGGGTGAGGTATGACATGATTGGGGCTGGGCAGATAGGTTTTGCGTTGGTTGCATGGGGACTCTCATTTTACGATTTACTTAAAACTTTAGTACTAAAACAGTGTTTGTTAAATTTCACACTTTCTTAAGGCGCACTTCCCAAGCAAGTTGTTATCAATGTTTCTTCTATGGCGGTCATCTCAAGTTTAGAGATCGTCCTCGTTGTGATTCTCGCAAAATCATAATGCAAAAGCAAACCCATTTCTTCCCATGTGTCGTTAGCGGGGGAAGTTGCAGACCCAGGTGTAGGTAAGCCGGGCGATATCTCCGCTAGGATTGCCTGTGCAGTCATGCTAGTAGTAGCAATTGTGTAGATTTTACTTGTCAAAAACACCCACTATTTAACAGTCTAACTCGGAACGGGAGTCAGTTGATTCCGTTGAGGCTGCCAAATTCATAGGTGGGTGGCACAATACAATCCCGGTACCGTCATTCTCTTACTGTCGCCGGCTTACCCATGCTCGTCGTAGGATCGCCCGAAAAAAGGGGTTTTAACGATCAATTTCGCGAATTTTAGTTTTCGCGAATCAAAAAAAAGGGACTTTTTTCATTGATAAGTTCGCGAAATTTGAAAAGGGGTAGTAGGGTGGTCTAACGCGTCGCAGAAAAACTCGTATTATTAAATTATATTTTTGTCTTGTGATTGTCGGAATGGATTCCTATCAACAAGTATCACTAATCAAATCTTCAGCTTGACGAACATAGGGCATAGACTGATATATTTTGCTCATTTCGTTATTGTGTTTCGTGACTGTAGTACAATAGTTCGTGTTTTGTTTGAAAAGGTAGTAAAAGTAAAAATCATCATGATTCGCGAAAAAGGGGGGTACATTTTCGCACTAAAAATTCGCGATTTTGCACAAAAAGGGGGGTTTTTTAAACCAAAAAAACGGCGAAAAAGGGGGGTGTTTTCAATTTTCCTACGATACGGCATGGGTCCCGACAGTTAAGCGGAGTGAACGGTAAAGGGAATACAATATTCTTTCCCAGACAAGTTCTGCGTAATATCTCATCGTTGTATATTAGTTTCGGTCCCCCCAGAAAAACCGGGGTGGTTGTTAGTTTTACGGAGGTTAGCTTTACATTTCTGTGATTTCATGATTCATGACTCAGTCATGCTCGATGCTCTCGCCATGATTCAGAATTCAACGCGAAGCTGAGCCAGGGTAGTCAGGGAAATGTTATCATGTTTCAGGGCCACATTTATTCAAATTTTGATCTGTAGTCTTGATACGGTACAAAAGCGAGTCATTGTTGCACGTATGACATCACAATTCGGGGTCATTGGGAGATTCAATGACCTGCCGTCGTTATTGCGTATATTTATTGTAACATAGGATTTGATTGGTACGCACAATACATACGTTATGAATCCTAGTGGGGACACACAACTGCCCAAATCATTCAGATAGCCATATATAGATTATGCCCAGATAGCTTTCTTTCTTCAACCATGACTGTTCCTTAGATGCTAGATTACACTGCAAGGCCCTAAATGTCTTAGATGGTAGCATGTCACCCCTATATTAAACATTTTTTATGACGAATACCAAATTGCACTTAATCTATGAAATATTCTTTTTTAAGAAATCTTGTGACCTCAAATGTGTTCAAATCCGCCTTCTATTGGGGGCTTATTTCTAGTTGTAACGTCAGTAGACGTAGATATTTTAACAATATAAATTCTAGGTCTGATGAGCTAATCGTAATCTAAGAAAAACATAAGCCTGCAATGCAAAATCATTGTCTAAGAAACAATTAGACCTGAGGTGATAAATTTTACCTCAGAAAACTAGTATAACCTGCAGGCAAATTCATTGTCAAAGAACCGATTAAATCTGTACTGCAAATCTAGATGGAAATTGGAATTCTATGAAATCGTATTAATGCAGCCAGGATGTATCATACACATTGGTAATCCAGTTTCAACTGGAAGTTTTGTGAATTTTTGGTCCCCCACATTGGCACATTGTTGTGTGTGGTCGTATGTTACACACCCTCAGATGGGTGTGTGGGGGGGTGGTCATTGGCTTAGCTAGGTTTTTCATATGGGGGGGGCCAGTGTCGCATCTCCAACCGACAGAAAATGGGTAGGACCAGGGTCCACGGGCCCGCCTTAGGGCCCCTGTTGGGGTCCGGGGCGAGCCCGGTGAGGTCGAGGGGGCGAAGCCCCCTGAAAATTTTGGGTTTTATAATGCTTTAATGTCTGTCTGAGTAGGGGCTAATTTTTGTACATTTTTTGTAAAATTTACTTGTCGCACTCGTCCATTGACGTTAAATAACCTATACTTTGGTGCCGCAATCACCGGCCTGCAGTGCCATGACCCTGCAGTTCTTCATTATTGAACCGACGGCTCATCTCAACCGACTAAATCACTTATTGGGGGGATGGGGGGGGCCCGCGCCCCCGGCCCCCCGGTACGCCACGTGGTGGGGGCAGATGGGCAGCAAAAACAATTATCCACACTACAGACTAAACTGATTACTCATGAAGTTCTAACCATGGCAGAATGTGATAGAACAGAACATGGTCATGCTGCATACCTTTTGGATAGGTTATGTAGATTAATGAGCCTTATTTGCATATTTCAATAAAATTTGATTAAAGCACAGTTGGGGAAGCCATCTTCCACTATGCATAATCTTTTATATCTATTTACATATCTATTTTTCATTATCAATCTATCAATCTAAAAATTTCAGCCTCCAAAACCACTTATTTCTTCTGGTGATAAGTGGAAAACTTTCATTTTTAGTGGTTAACCATGTTATTATTCTACATCGGTATATGGACATTGCAAGAGTGCTTCATTACTTTTGGTACCAAACCATAGCATTCCTGCACATTGGGAGTTGGAAGTGAGCATGAGTATCGTATCCTGGGGGGGGCATCAAACTTTTTTTCAGGTAGGATGTGCGGGAAGAAGGTGAAGGAGGATAGGAAGAGTGCTGTCAGGTCGTGTGAAGGTGGTGGAGGAAAGGAGTATGGAGAAAAGAAGGGGGTGTGGGGGTGTCCGGAAGAAGAGCATGTCAGGTGGAGGGGTGGGGATGGGAGGAGAGGTGAGCGAACGTTAGTACCCGAAGGGTGGTGACAGAGTTAGAGTCCATTGGCTCTTTCCGAACTTGGGGGCTTGTGAACTGATTTACTGGGGGTCTTGGGAAACTGCTGGAGAGACGCAAAAAGGGGGTCTTAAGGGCCGCACATACCCATACCTCTTTCCATGTCATTGCCCCCCTCCCCTGGTATTCACAGTCTTCACTAAAAGTAGAGAACATAATTTCATCTACCCATATTTGCCAATGTTTTCTCATTATAATAGCAGATTTCTGTAAGTTATAACTCTAAGCCATGTCATTTCATGAGTTTCCACAGCCCTAATGTTCTTCACAATTCTTTTCACCCTAATCTTTTTTATGTGATTGCTGGAGGTATGGCCTATGTAGTGCCCAGAATTTTTCAAGTGCATCCATGGGACTGTACGCAATGGTATCTTCTTCGCCGGAGCCAGCCCTTCTTCTTGTATACTAATTTCTTGCGTCACATTAATGACCTGTAATCCTACGGTGGAATGTAAATGTAAAAGTGAAACGTTGTATTTTAACACAACACCAAAAGTAACAACTTATCTTTTCTTAAGCCCAAAGCTCAAAACTGGGCATGATATTCAAGCTGAAATGGCAAAAGAAGTTCAATTATATCGAGGGTGTTCTTAGTCGGAATGTGTATTGGGGAGTGCGGTCAAGAAGGGTATAATTTTCAGCCCCTCTGGTAATAAACGTAGTCCTTTTTTTCTTGATTTGGTGTATAACAAATGTCATTTCCAGTGGTTATATAGGAATAAAGAATGCATTCAACCACAAATGAAAACATTTGGCTCAAAATACATATCATTAAGTTTTCTCTCAGCTTCTGGGGCTTTTGCCCCAAAACCTACACTGACGGCATATTTTGCACTAGATCCAATCTCCGAGTCAGAAGGGTGTATTGAGTCCATCCCACAATGCACCATTATGGGAAATTGTGTGAGAGAGTGCACCTTAAATAGTATCTGATATTAAATTTACGGTTGGATTATTAAATCCAAAACCAGGATACAGAAACAGACAGAAAGTTATCTTTTCATTGAAGATTCCAGTGATGCAGTTGACCTACATTTTGCAGCTGTTTGTAGCACGTATTAAAGCAATTAAAGTCAGTACACTATGCTACTGTTAAAATCAATAGTTAACCATGTGTTCGTTTTTATTTTTTGGCGTTGGGGGTCCTTTTGCCAGCGTATCAAGAGGTGGTCCGTTGGGCAGGGCATCATTTGTGTTCTGCTATGTCAATGTATTTACCTGGTCTGCCTTATACTCCATTGAGCCTGATGTCAAAGGTGATTTTGTACAAAAATGTGTCACTTAGACCTAAAAAATTGTGTATTTGCATAGCTTCCACCTAGCCAAATTGTAGAATATTTGTTTAACTGTACTGTACCCATTAAACATGACCTTAATAATTGTGGAATTCATTTCAGCAATTCTCCTTATGCCCATCTTTTTGAAAAAGGGATCAATACATGGTTAACATGCAACTTAAGCATAACTTTTATTTCTTCTTTCCCTGACCGAACACCTATAGATGATATCTATTGCGTCCTCTTACCAACCCTGGCTTGTTTAGCTTAATTGGTAAAAGCACTGTGCTAGTAATACTGAGGTTTGCCAGTTCGAGTCCGGCCAAGTGCACTTTTGTTTTTTTTTTTTTTTTTCAACACTTGTGTGCGATGGCCACCCGCACGAAAGCTTAATAAATATCATACCAACCAACTTCTGGATTTGGATCTGATCTGGATCTGAATCTGGATCTGGACTGGTACTCTGGCTAAGCGGAATGGCCCAGAAACGCCATAGGGAATACCTGTTGAAATTAATTCTCGACAGGAGGGTTTGTGAAATAATCACAGCCCCTTGCTTTAAAAGTTTGAGCAGGTGCCTCCAAAACATGGTGAGGGGTGATTATTTCCAATGTTTGACAGTCCATGGAAAAAAACTATCACAATACGTAGATTTGGTAGTCCTTGGTCTAATAAATAAGATTAGTGGGTGTTCTATTGTTGTGTGTAAGTCTATTAGGAGGTTCTCCAGTCGACGTCAACGAGGTCATTGTTGATTTTAAACATGAATCGAGAGGCTGACTGTTTTTTTTCGCTGGTTTCAAGACTGGTGTCCAATTTAGTGAAGATAACATATCGGTGACACTCGCATCCCTCCCTTAATAGTTGTTAAAACACATCCTAGTGCGGCGGTTCTTTGCACCATTTCAGCTTATGGCTTTTCTTTTTGTCTGTGCTGGGGTACCATGCTGCAGTGCCATATGCCAATTTAGGTTAAACTAAGACAGGGACAATCTTGATTTGATGTCGGGGGTGCACGATTTAAAATTACGGGACTGATGTCACATTAACCATCTTTGCACTTTTGGTGATCGGTTTTCGATGTGGTCTCCATTTCAGGTCGTTGCTAAAAGTGATGCCAAGATAAGGGTGGCTCGGCGTTCATTGCATATGTTATTACATAATTTGACAGTCGGAGATCTTTAGTTGTGAAATGCCTAGTAAAGGGGGGGCATTCTCTTATGAAGGAACATTTGTCAGTTAGTACCCCACTTGGATAGGGTATCAAGATCAGATTGGAAACTTGTTGGGTATTTTGTAACTATGCACGATAGAGATTAAGGGCGTTTGTCGCAAAAACAGACGAATTTTAGTGCTACTGGAGATTGCGCAAAATCGGGCATATTATTATGTAGATCAGGGAAAACACAGTGGCCAATGACAGTCCTTGGGAGACAACTGATGTGACATCAGCAGTTTGAAGACAATTTGCCATCAAGGATAACACGCTGCTTTCTTTGTGTAAGGAAGGTTTTAATACAGGTGTGCTTTCCCGCGGTACCCCTTAATGATGGATTTTCTTCAAAGAAGGGTGTGAGGAACACGATCGAACGCTTTTTTTAGAAAAAATCTAGAAGCACAGTTGTTGATATTCCTTTACAGTGGACCACGGCCTCACATACATATTTGCAATTGACATGTCAAAAACTGTGACAATGGAAGGGCAGTGTATATGGGAAGAGTTCTATAGCTACTGTTGGGAAGTCCATGGACTGCTAGAATCATATGTACACAATATACATGGAGGGCAGAACACGACTGTTCGATTGGGAGTTTGGGGATTTTCAACGGTAAGGTATGGAATTCGCTACGTGCATTTTTTATAGCAGCCTTGGTCCATGACATTACAAAAATCACATCTTTAAACTTCGTTGCAATTAATATTATAATATTCATGATAATGTTGGATAAATTATAACTTCAAAAACTAGTTGGGGTTATAAGTGGATTAAACCCCGCTGCAAATGAATTTCCAATAACAGTAAATTTAGATCTATATTTTGTGACCCCGATATAAGCATTTAGGTCGAGTCTTCATCCAAACGAGAACAGTGCCTACTAACCATTAAGTCTTTGAAATAGACTGGGCACTCTGGGTCAGCAAGATGTTGATTGCCAATTTGAAGTTCTGTTGCTGTTAGAATGCATGTCATACCCCCTGCTACTCTATACTTGTGGCATGTGTTGTGTGCAACAAAAATGTGTAAAAACTTTAAAATAAAATTTAACTTGATCGTGTATGAAAAAACAAGTTTCAGCCACAAAATGATCCGGATCCATCCAGCCTACTTATTCCATTCATGTTTGGTTTTGGTATTATAATGTTTGTTTTTTCTGGTATCTGCAACAGCTAGCGTGTATCAAGATTGACGGTCGCCGGTGGCTCTGATAAATGACCCACTCCCACTTGCGCTTCTTGTAAGATGTTCTAGTTAACCCTGTGCTTTAAAATAATGTGAGGTTGTGCATAGGACTTCATGTATGTACCACTCTTTAAGATGCACAGATTGCATTGTTGAGTTCCAAATGGAGCTTCCAACAAAACAAACATGTTAAAAAGACTGTCAAACAATTTGGTTAATTTTCTTCCCCAAAACTAAAAGGTGGACCACATGTAGGCCATGGGTAGGCCATCACAAGGGGCTACTATCTATATCATTCAGTGTCCTGGAGGCCCTCCCTGCTTCTATAGCAAGAAATGTAAAAAATCAATGTTTCAAACAAAAATGCAGTTATGATGGAAGTTATGTACATGCCCACCCCATGTAAATCAGTGCTTGGGGTGCTCCCTGAGGTCTGTTAAGTTAATCCTTCCATACTGTCAAAGCAATGTACCAATCTTGGAAAGAGTTCCATTTATGTACCCCTTTAAAATCTACAGGAAAAAAGTTTTTTAATTATGACCTAACACTAACAAAACCAACCAAATACCAAAATTAAAAAGGAATTGGTTACATATAGAACTTCAGAGGGGGGGATTACAGATGGAGAGGTCGGGCTGGCTTGTGGGCTGGGTAGTGGGTCATTCCACTCGGGGCTTTCAACCAATGCGGCACAGGTTCAATCCCATGCGGAGCCTGTGTAGTACGTGAATCTGCGTTTTGCCGATCATACTCGTCTCGCAGGTTTTCTCGAGAGAACTTTGATTTCCTCCTGCATCTCTAAAATTGACTTCTTCCCTAATGGCCTTCCTTGTCGTTATGGATTTACTCGTTGTGTATAGCAGCCTAAGGCGCTCAACAGTGGCGCCCTGAGCACTTCAGCGGGAGTTGGCGCACATTATAAGAATTTAAATGATTGATTGATTGATTGTTGAACCTTGCCAATGATAAACACTTCCCAAGTGAGCAATCTGTAAATCTTCGTACCATGAAAACAATCCATGCATGCCTTAGTGAGAAATAATGATGTTTATTTGTGTATTCCTTTCAGTTTCTACACCAATTGAGTCAATTATGAGAATAAGATTGTATTTTAATTTGGCTGTCCCATTTCAGTTTCTACAGCATTGGAGTCAACGTCACCACCAATGAGACAATATACAACATGACCATTGCTGTATGTAGTCCCATTAGCTTCAGTAATTCCTTCATGGAAGGCAGAAATGGAGACTTGATCATGCAGTGACAGCTGCTTTACTCATGCTAGCAATGGTGCTCTATGCATGGTGAGTCTTAATTGGAATTTAATGGGAAACAAAGATGGTTGCATTTTAATTGTGAAACATATGTCTGTTTAAGAAAAAAAAAATACAAACTAGAGAGTTGTTAACTTGTTGTTATTAGGGCATAGATGAATTATGCATCATGAACAATTAATAATGGATGAAATTCCAGGATTAAGAGTTGAGGATAACATATTGTGCATATTAAATTTCTCTCCAAAAAAATAATCCCGGCATTTTCATTCCAAAAACAAAACCACAAACCCGATGTTTTTTACCCAAACCTCCATTTCACAAAAAAAATCCAGCTTTCACTGATAAACTAACTTGCTTTACCAAAATTCACAATTTTTGCACAAAAGTGCCATTATTTTTCACTAAATTTCCACCTCTAATAAACAATATGGTATACACTTTGTGCAAATAAGGACAGAAAGTAAAGAACTTGTAAGAGGGGATACATGTTCTCAGTCAAGTAGCAAAATTTTTAATTTTTTTTTTTTTTAAGAATGATTTTTCATGTAAATAACCTGAAAATTGAAAATCTTCCCTTCCCCAATGATCACAATTGTAATTGTAAAAGGGGGTGGCAACGGGCAACCCCAAAACATCTAGTCTTTCAAGCAGTGGTCTTGAATTTGTTAGCTCAAAAGATCAATGACTAAGGGGTCCAAAAGCAACCAGGGATTTGAAGTAATTGTTGAAAATGCATAAATGTGTGTTGTTTGTAAATAGGTATTCACTTAGTGCTAAGAATTACTGTAGGGTTAGGATGAAGTAAAGGGTCATTAAGAGGTTGACTTGGGGCATGTTGAAAAATAAAGTTTCTCCTGCAGCAATGAGGGGCATTTACTATCAATTATGATTCATCTATTTGTGATCGCAAGTGTCAGCTCTCTCAGAAGTCAAAGGTAATTCATTACAAGGTCAAGTTATTGCCATAAACTAAAATTAAGGGCGGCACTGCTGAGCTGCAGCACTTATTGTTGCTAGTGTCATTTTGTCAAAGCAAATTTACCAATTCCTCCCTTTCAGTTGGTTTGGTATTAAGTTTAATTGACACCAATGGATGTACAGAGCTGGTATTGGAATCCCCATCTTCCTGTTGATCTGCAAGTCATTTTGAATATGTCCTGTGCACTTTCATTTGGTTTCATAATCAATGGTTGATTACAATGATAAGATATAACAAGCAGGCAATTTTAATGGGGATTTATTTTCATGGGCAGTTTTGTAAGGCTTCTTAAAAATAGTGTTATTGAAATCTAAAACATTTGACAAAATTGTCTGAAGCTGTTAAGAAATGAGAGCGAAAAAATTATTATATGACACCAGCTTGTGTTGATACCAGGATATTGGGATAATATTGATTTATTGCAAAGTTCATTCCATGCAAAAAGCAGTGGCACGTGTCAAGTGCTATATGAAAAGCAATTAGCTCAACTGTCAAAGAAAATCAATAAACTACTTCCACCTGGGCATTAAGTGATACATTGCAGCGGAGACATGGCACAATGGCAATTTGGGCATTGTCAACAGTTAGTGTTGCCACTTTTGGCTTATCCACATACCGGGGGGGGGGGTTAGGACATGATCTGATCGATTTGGGCTGGGGATTTTCCAAACGGTTATTTGGGGGGGACCTGCTACATGCATTTACTGTTTTATGGCGTCCTGGGATCTCATGACACTACAAAATCACCTCTTAAACCTTTGTTCAAAAGATCTTAGTAATATCATGCATATACGAAAAAGTTTTAAGTAAAAATCTGCAAGGTTTAGGGATTAACTCGCTGGTATGTTAAACCAATGAGTTTTCCAATAATGGTATTTAAGATTTATTTAAATTAATTAGTGACCTTTTCAGTCAAAAACTTGTCGATCTGTGTTAAAGAGCGGCCTCCTACCATTACCGTTAATCGTTGATATTTAAAGGACTACGCACTCAGGGTACACCGGATGTTTGATGCCAGTTTGCATTCACTGTTTGCTGTTATATTAGCATGTCCTACCCCCCTGCCATTACTTCTAATATCAAAAGTGATCTGTCCGTGGGCCACGGTGGACAATGATTTTTGTCCAATAGAAACCAATTGTGAACATACAAATTGAGCTACGGAGTATGTCTGTGCCAATTAAGCCATGCCTATTACTCTTTTGCCCTACCTCCGTGCAGTGATGTCAGGTGAGATTTGGTGGTGGTCGTACCAGTAAACCGCGCTCGCGGGATTAAAGCGAGGCGTTTAACACGAGCGGCACAACAAAGAAGGAATACTAGACACGTGCATTTAAGAGCTGCATCAGGGTTATGACATCACTGCAAGGAAGTAGAGAAAGGGGTCGTGCAGACAGAAAAATACTAAATTGTCATCTTTTACATAAAGATTCGACATATTTCTATTCCACTTCTGTGTGATATCATACATTGATGAGGCATTCAAATATGCGGAAAGGCCCACTTTTTGATGAATTTGTTGATAAAAATTTCAAATTTAGAGGAATTTTGAAAGAAAAGTCCACTTTTTGTGATGAGATGTTCAAAAAGTCCAAAACCAAACCATTTTAGGAGGTTGAGGTCCACTTTACCAAAAAGGCCACTTTTTTTCAAAGTCCTGCACCCCCAAAATAATCCTGCATACAGCCCTGATTGAGTCTTCCCAATCTTTTGCCGAGATAAAAAATTACAAATTATACCATGCTGAAATTAAGCATATCGCCATGAACAAGGTAATCACTTGAAATAGAGATAGAGGGAAAATATAGTTTTTGTAGACAGACGGTTGTGTGTTTGATCTTCAACCGACAATTGTGTCAACAACACATCCTACAGATAGGAAAGACATGTGTCGTACTTAGTGTTGTCTAATGTGCTGATTGTTCCACACAAAGTAAACAGACCTATGTGTAAACGTTCATTTAATGAGGAGGGAGGTTAAGGGCTTTCTTGGTTTTAGTGTCAACTTTGAATAGGAAGAAAGGCATTTGTAATTATTTGTTATGCTTTTTAGCCTAGTTTTTGTGTCGCCTTCCCTTAGGCTGAGACCCATAGGGCTCACTTTGTCCACTGTTGTTGTAGTCTGTTTGTTGTCTGTTGTTGATGTCTGTTGTTGTTTGATTCTGTTGTGAAAAGGGTTAACATTTGCCTGACATTCTCATAATTGGATGATTTACACCAAACTGAATCATAGGTGCAACATGGGATCCTCATTTGCTGATGAGGTCAAAGGTCGCATACCACGGTCACAGGTCATGTGAGGTCACGTTGTAAAATAGGCTGAAATGTAAAATTGACCTCATTTAAAAGTTGAAGTTCAATTGGAACCACACTTGAATCAATATTTGCAACCTGGGAATCCCATATTTGTGTTTGATGAGGTCACAGGTCACATATCAAGGTCAAAGACCGATGTATTTTAACATTAGTTTGATTTGTATCTCATAATTTGTGTATGGCCATTGCTAGCTTCTGGATAGGGATGAAAATCCATAAAAACCCGTAAAAGTGAAGGCGGAGTAAAGCAACGTCAGCAATGGCCATAGGAGTGTAAGATTTCCCATCTTGCATGACATGGTCTAGCTCTGTTCTCCTTTGTTTTGCATGCTACAATAATAGTCCTTGAATGCAAGCAAGGTCTAAGTACAATAGCTGCCTTATGCCTATTTACCTGATGCATAAATAGAAAACAAAAAACCCCAATGTTCAAATTAATTACCATTCGTCCATGAACTGATGGTTCCTTGGGACAACACGAATAAATATCAGCACAGAAATGGCAAAAAAGGTCGCAAGTGCAATAGCTCTCTCTTTTGCTAATATTTACAGTTGCATGCAGTGTGATCCAAAAAAATCAGATTAGCATTACCAAGAGTCAGTGGGGGGAAGCTTTTGTTGTACCTGTATGCAAGACTTTTTCTTCCCCTTTAGCCTTAACAAATGGCAGCTATTCACTTACAACCTTTTTGCTTGACTGTTCCAGGTGAACTCCATACACCCCTTATAGAAAGCACAAGTGTAACTGAATATGGCCTCCCATCTAGGGTATGAATTGAATCTAAGAATAATAACTGGTCAAATCTTACCAATGCAAAGCTGTGCACTCACACCTGCATTAATCCATGACCTGACCATGTGGCTGTTCCAAATTAATTATTTACTCGAGATTTAGAAATATTATTTTTAGTGTTTAAAAAATTGTAAGTTGTATTTTGTATTTTGAAGTTGAAGTTGAAGATAGTAACCTAAAAAATGCACAATTCCGAAATTTGGAGATGAAATTCAGATTTTTCGTTTGAATGCAGTTAACCTTTATGTATCCCATAGGATACTGTTTATAACAAAAATTCCTATAACCGGAATTTTTATAACAAAGTTGTGATTTGTCTATATGAAGGAATCGTTTGAGCTTAGCATTTCACACAGTATTAGTATAATGGACACATATGTAATTGCAAAAAACACGATTTTTGCAATTTGAGGGCGCCCTCCTCAGGAAATCTCTGAGTTGGCCTTTTACATCTCAACCCTACATTGGCGACAGTAACCCAAAACAGCTGTGAGTTCCATGGGGGTGTGTAATTCATCTGGAATAGCCATTCACTCAAATTATAATAATAATTATTATTTTTTAATTGCTTGCAATTACCAAAGCTGATTTATAATGCAATAATTAATGAAACAAACACTAAATGCATTATAATTTGGAAAAGCACCATCAAAGAAATATGACTGGAACGAGATAGGCCATAAATTTAATGTCCAAACACAAAAGCGATCTCTTACCCTTATTGCATCAATTATTATGTTTGGATGTTGCGCATCATCATATTGCATGTAGCATTGGGTAGCAGTGTAACCTACAACTTGGTGTTCAAACTTAAAGAATTTTGTGGAGACATTTGTTTAAAGCTAGATAATATATTTTTTAATTAGTTGCATTTGCTGAGTTTTGGTGTGAATACAAAACATGTTCAAATCATGCAATTGTACAAAAGTATGGAAACCAAATCTGATGAAAATATCATGAATTTTAACCCTTTAGCTGGACCAGTGCTAGGCAATTGCCTGGACCTCGCACACCAAGTATTTTAGTGATAAGATTGGCCTGTTGTGACATGCAGCCAGCACAATTTTGTGGGCAGACCAGACGATATCGGGTTACAGTTTCATTGAAAAACAGCCTAGAGGCGAGACATTATGTCTAGAAATCAAGTGCAGGTTCTGGCCAGAATTGCCTATGTCTCCCTAGCTTTAGTAATGATTCAGCTTCACTACACTAAAACAATGGAACCACTCAAGTGAGTCTGGGCTACTTCTAGCCCAGGGGTCCGTTCGCGATACTCGTACGTAACTCTACGTGTAAACTAACTCATGCGTATGTCCTACATTACAGACCTTTTCATACCACTTACACAGTGCTTTAGACAAATTGGTCCACTCAGGCATGACATAGTATGCACGTAGATTTACGAATGTGTTTCGCGAACGGACCCCAGGTTCCCAGGTATAGAGTAGAAGTGCCCTGTTTAAATCTAAAACTGTCAATTTTTCAAGTTGCAGGTTACACAACTCTTTTTGTTTTGTTGAAGGTTATATTTCTTACACAGTTCTGTAATCACTTCAGTAAAGGCACCATTTTCTGACTTGTTTGAAGTTGAAATTTTTATACACTTGATGTTATTAATTTACCAAGTTTATATGATTTTATGATAAAAAAATTTGACCCCAAAACATTGAACAATAATATGATCATTCTGTATGAACTTTTCCTTAGTTCCCCTGCTGCTGTATTTTAGATATAGATTTGATTTGGTGTTAGTATACATGTACCTTTTATTTCAGTGTCATCTTTCTGCCTTTATTTGATTTTAGTTTCATCTTTCTGTAAGTGGTATTTTGTTTTGTAATATCTTTGCACAGCCTTGGTACATTTAGAGCATTCCTGAGCACCGGGCCTAGCAATGAAGTTTATGTGAGTTTTATGTTGCATTTTTATTTTGAGCTTTGCTTTTCTACATTTCATCTCTTTGCATGAAAAAGCAAAAATTAAAGGCACTATCAGTGATCCACCCAAAAGCATCAAAATATTTGAAATTTTCAGGAGTAGCTAAAAAGTGAAGTATAAGTCTATAGATTTATCATAAGGTATTTTTTTGGAAAAATTTACTACACTGGAAGAAAATGGTAATGTTGAAAATTATGAATCGCCATAGAATTACATGTTGCAGTGTAAGTGTCTGTACGGACAGTAATAAGTACATTCTGGTTCACAATCCCTTGGATGTACAGAAAATACACCCGCACTCCTGCCAATCAACACATTGGCAATGCATAAGGGAAATACATTAAGCCGCCTACTCAGCACAATCACACGATGCCCGCTGCATTTTTTTAACAAAGAATCAAGAATTATAACCGAGCGCTATACAATATCAATTTGTTCTTATTAGCTTGTTTTATTGAATTTAAGACCTAGCTCATGATTTTGAACAATATTTGAAATTTGCAGGTATAGGCTTCAAGTGAAGGATAAAAGTCTGTGAATTCTCCATAATTTCTTACCTTTTCCCGCAGTAGATTTTGAAGAAAGGGAAGAAAAACGGCAGTGTTCCAAGATACGAATTCCCATTCAACGTGTTTGTAGTAGTGTCCGTCGGACAGTAATACTAAAATCTCCGCTTCTGTCCTTATGTAGGATGCTTCTGGTCTTATCATTTGCGGGTAGTTGGATACCTTACTTTTTTACTACATGCTAAAAGCTGATTTTTGATGAGTTTTCGATATTGCTGATTTACAAATCAAGGATAGTGTCCTTTAATCACCATTGTTTAATAGGGTGATATGTTGGGATAACTCACTTGTTACAAGACTGGACAATCTGGTTTGATGATTTTTACAATTTTTTGATTTGGCATAGTGCCTTTAAATGCATGTTAGCTATGATGTTTATAATCATTTGACAATGTTTTGTACATGCTCTTGTCCATATCCACTTGCATGTCTATACCATAGTGCATTATGGGTAGTAAGTTTATGATAATGTTCTGCAAACTGAATGCACTCTAATATGATATTTGTGGAGTTCTTCAACTTAATCACAGACCTGAGTCATCATTAATTGACTTAAATGAAAATTCAAGACTTCTTACTCCTCAAAGAGTTAAATATTTGAATTGAGAGTTGAAAACAATCAATCTCAATTTTCACCAATTAGTAAGATGTGTATATTTAGGTTGTCTGATTTTATTAGGTTGTCTGATTTATTAGGTTCTCTGATTATTGGAGAAACCTGCAGTTATTGTGACGCTAATAATATTGGTTTCTATCGATGAGTTGACATTGAACGTCAACGCCGGGGCAACGAACAAGCACTCCCTGCCCGGCGTATGCGTGAGCATCTGCAGGGCTTGGTGCTTTTAAATTCATGCTCAATCAGGCGTGATAGGGCTATTGAATGCAGTAACTGTTTGGGCATATTCTTTCACGCCTCTAACAATGTCATTACCAGGTGCTACCTGGTGTTTGTAAACATTGATGTCACCGCATCTATAGTTTCACAACCTTTATAAAATGCATTCAAAATGCATAGTAATCTTCTTAGATTGCCTGAATTTAGATAAAAATCAACTTGTTGACAAATTTGTGAGGTATTTGAGAGGGGTGTGCTGTGGAAAGTTAGAAATATGTCAGTTTCTTATAAAATCATTAACTAGATTATTTTGCACATAATTTCAGGAAAGTGGATTTTGGTGCTGTTCATCTACAGAAGAAGAAAGTCAAGGTAATAACAAGTCCAATCCAACCACCCTGGTTCTTGTAAAATGCAGTCAAATTTATTTTCCATGATTGGACCTATTGGTTAGCAGTGGCATTAAAAAAAGCTAACTCATCAGATTGAGTTGACAAATATATCAGACAATTAAATTTTCCTGCAGGTGATTATAGTTATTCCATTTTCACTATATTTCATTTTTTCCCAAAACTTCAAAATTAGGCACTGTCATGTAATTTAGAATCAGTCAATAATGCATTTAATTGAGTCTAAACAAGCTTATAGCCCATCATGATCTTAATTTTTACAATCCAAAAGATCATGCTTGCTCAGGTTTGTGATTGCAATTATACCACTGCTGATCACACAATTTGCTACAATCATTAAAATGATCAGGAACAAATTACTAATCAAAAACAAATCATGCATCACATTTTGATTCAGGTGATTGTAGTTATGAGTGACTATGAGTTACATGGTGGATAATTTGTTTCAGGAATGCGACCTTGGTGACCGATGTGATTGTCAAAATTTTGTAAAGAAGGCAAGCAAATTTCTAATTGGACCACTATTTGAATTGCAATTCAGTTAAGGGGGATGGCACGTTACGCTATGAAGTTTTTCATCGTTGGATAGAATGGCATTCACTCCAAAACTCCATCTGGAAATTTTCGCCAGACTATTTCCACCGTTTTGATTGAGAGATAAAAATGTGATTTACAACCATAGAGTACTAGTAAAAATTAATATTGGTCGACAAAAAGGCACCAATAATTAGCTCATAAATCCAAACCAAACATCCTGTAGCCCTAAGTTTTCACAGGGTAAATGAGAAAGACTAGTTAGCTTTCTATGATACCAAAATTGACCACTTCGGTAAAATCGGGTCTCTGGGGCCGGGCTATTAGCGATTGGCTATGGACCTTTAAAATGATCAAAATTATAATCAATCCGTCTGGAGCTAAAATAGTTCTGATAGTATGGGCTCGTGCCATCAAAATATTGATCACAACAGTAAAAATACAGCAAGTAAACTGCTCCGTCCCCTGGCAGATGGCAGTCTGGAACATGACCTCAGATGACCTTGACCTTTGTCATGACCTTTGACCTCATGCATCTATGAAAGAACCCTATACACCTGTTAACCCCCAGATGGTTCAATCAGACTTCAACTTTTCGAAGGGAGACCTGAAAAACGAAAAACCACTTGGTTAGAACGCGTACCCAAACGTTGGAACACACACATATATACATACCAACCCACATATGGACATGCGTGCCCTCGCAATATCCCCTCTTATTCAGCCAGGGGATAAAAAACGACTTAAAATTTTGGTGTTAAAGCTCAACATTCATTGTTGTATGTCCATAGGGATCCTACCAATACAGGAAGACTATGATTTGAGGTGATTGACCCTTGACCTTTGATTTAAATTCAACCCTCTACACCCCAAAGTAAAATAAAATAGTTGAGGAATATCTAGGCTAATCATTACATCTGTGCCATGATGGGGAGCTTAAGGCTGAATCAGAGATTCTGTGGAGTGCGCCTCCATTTTCAAACCAAAGTTGGGTTGTTTGGGCACATCGTACAAATGCGGTGTTCAGTACAATCATCACGATGTAAAATAAGATACGCTCAATCGAGTCCTCGATATAGAACTCATAACTTGTTTACATTCCGGATCCAGAAATTTTTGTTATAACACGCGGTGATCCTATGGCACAGTTATATGTAACACTAAATGTGTACTGCATGAAAACGAAAACTACGATTCATCTGTTAGACTGTTGGAGAATTAACTCTTATAGGGTGAGGAGCTTTAGTTCTAGTTGACTATCTTTAATTACTAAGAAATAAATTTATTTGAAAATCTCTGAGTACAGCCTTTAAATTTTGGGCTTCAGTGTTACATTTATGTGTGCAGCGGACCATTGCAGTGCGGCGGCGCGAGGCTGGGTCTTATCAGGCAATGAGATTAATGTGACTGTGTACCAGCTATCCGCTATAACCTCACTTTGTAATGGTTCATTCAATATGATGAGACAACTTACTAAATGGTATAGATAAGCAATTATTGAGGTATAACCCAAAATCAGTCTACTCATGTGTACTCTTATTCCCCCAGGGGTATACTCGACACAAATCTAGCGATAGATTAATAAAGGCTAGAGGTCGGACATTCATCTTGGATTCAAGGGAGCTCAGTTGTGCAGATGCTTAAAGGTTACCGCCAAGCCCATTATATGTACAACCTTTAGAACGAGAAGATGCAGGTTTCCGTTGATTTCTCCCCGTTCAGGCGACTCTCGGTTATAAAACGGTTCTTAGACATCCAAGCTCCATCGTCAGACATGGGTTTGCCATCTCCAAGTTAGGCACAGTGTTTTTTTGCAGATGTTCAAGTCTTGGCGTGCCTCGCTTTACAATAGCGTGGGCCATAGGAGTTTAAGTTGACGAGTGTGAGGTTATTTAACACAGTAGTAAGGAACAATTTTAATCTGGAACATTGACTCGGTAGGTGTGAAACAGCGTCCGACAATTGCGACTTGTTTTTATTGTTGGTAATCAGACAAATTTAAAGAAGTAAATAAGTGGGAACAGTCCAGAGGCCTTACACAAATGACCAGGATTCGATTTAGACCATAGATGCCTGTGGCCATTTGGCAGTCTGAAAACAAATCTAGTGACCAGTTTTGATCTCCGGACTTGTTCTTCCCCTTAAGTGATGTATGCTTGGTTTCTATTTGTATGGAGAGAGAATAGCGTTTAAACACTCATCTTTACTCTTTGTGGGGTCGGATATGAACAGGTAATGTCAGTGGTTATGCAGTCTGTATGGGTTTGAGATGATATTAGATTGCTCATTGGGTGTACATGTGTTATACAGGTTTTGCATTACACACAACTACAGTAAGAATAAAAATTACTTGTACAGGGCGACACACCTCTGTAGCGCAAACAGCTAAGTGAGGTTTGCGCATACTTGAAAGAGAGGCGATATTCCCCTGGCTCACGCATCCCCCGCACGCTTGTGTTGATTCGGTCCAGCAAATATTTAAATATGATCTTAGTACAGGTCATTTTTGTCTCTGTAATTAAATATAAGTAAAACACATGATTGACCCTAAATGAGGACTGCATCACATATTGCTTAGCTGAATGCGGCTCTTGCCTAATCATTTCTCCAGTACCAAAGTACAGCCACTTATGACTATACCTAGTGATGTAACCAATCACGTGTCTCCTAATATTTGTACATGTTTACTCCCTATGTTTCGGCATACATGATTGGTCAATACTCGTATGTGTATGTGATAAAAAAAAAAAACAGTGTTTTACTGGACGCTGTGACGAACGCCAAAGTGGTAAAAAAATCCTGCAAATCAGACACTGAATTTATAGTTATGATTTAATTTTGTCGAGTAATTAGTAGCAGAAAGTTATGGTAAAACATAACCTGAATGCATCCCCCTATTCCTATTCACTGAATGTTGAAACAACTATGGCACAGTCTTGATTTGTATGGAGTCTTATAATTAAGACCAGAGGAGCCTCATTGGAATCTCTACATAGGAAAGGCCGCCATTCGGTGGAAACTTGCTCAGCATGGGGTGTGGATATATCTATTAAAGCTAATGTATCTCATATGCTGCCATCGCAAAAGGGCCCTCAAGGATCATCGATCAGGCGAAGTCCATAGTTCATTTGCAAAGGAGCTGTCACTAACCATATAGGAGTAGGTCTGCTGAAAGAAATGAGGCTATTGTTGTGGGTATGGAGTTATGGATACAGTCCGGGGCCCCCCCCCAGTCCTGAGCTTGTAAATATTGCACATCTATTAACCGTGTCATAGGAGAGAGAAGCAGCAGTTTTGTGCTTCGTGGATCGTTCAATATCACACTGGGAAAAAAATTCCTATTGCACATGCAGAACAAATGCGCCTTTTGGTCTGGCGGGGTTGTGATGAAAATGTGCTTGGGTGGGATCTCAGAAAAGCTATTACTAGAGGGTGGGATGTCTTCTGTGCTGCGGAGAAATGACCTTTGTGTCCCTTGTTCTCATATTGTCTTTCCGGTACAGAGATGCTGAAGAGGATTAAATTGATCGGAAGACTTACATTTGTCACTAGCAATGCTTGCAGTTCCTTGCACTCGACAGAACTGAGAAGTAGAGTTTAAAATTATGATTTTGTTGATATACTTCCATGTAAGTACTTACACGCCGGATTCTTACTCGTGTGGAAGCCTATACGGCAGCTACACAATTCTACAGGCAGTACCTGGCACAGTAAACTGGGTAATTGCGAAGTCGGTAGCTGCAAGCTAGGCTACAAAGGTACACAGTTATTAAGGTATACACGTAATGCGGTACTCTGCTGTAATACCCGCCAATGGTGACCCTGTAGTGCCCATAGGTGGGAGAAGGTGGATGTTGAGTAGAACAGTACCGGAGTCGACACGCAGCTACCAAGTGAGATACCCCGCGGTTACGACGACGCATTTTGAGAGTGGATGAAAAATTTCATGTAATGAGGGCGCTATACACTCGGGCTCCCGGTTAGATTTTGACTGTTTTTTAGGAAAATCATTACGAAATCAAATGGCCATCATCAAAAACCCTCATTTCCCGCAAATTTACTAAAAAATGAAACATATATGCCAAAAAATATCAAAAAAACAAATGGCCATGAGAAACTTCGCGCGTGAGAGCCCGGTGTAACCACGTCGCACTCGCGACGGTGCAGACCGCCTCTGTTGTGTACCCCCCATGATCTGTCGAGGACGGCAAAAATTAAACGGAATCTGGCCGACGGGTGTACGTTCTAGTGGGAGGTAATCTACTGTCACTTGGTGGTAGCTGTGTGGTAACACCATGAGAATTGGCCGTGTATTCATAAAAGAGGGAATTTGGTGTGGTGTTAAAGTTATTCGGGGAACATTTTAATTTTTTTACATTTCAATTTTTGAAAGGGGATTTGTAGGGACCAAGGTTTTACAGGTGTATTGGTGATCTAGTGCCTATGCTTTGTGTCTGGTTCCCTAAGTATATGAAAGAAAAGGTTAGTTGCCAAAATTTTGTTGAATTGGATGTGTCGTTTTGATGCAGGGCAAATGTTTGTTTACAGCACCCTTATAGGACGCTGTGTTGTAAATTGTCGTTTACGGACCGAAAACACAAAATTGGGCGCAACTTTCTTCCCAAAGCACTTGAATGTGAATGTAAAAATAGGCACACATACTATACTTTGGCCAATAAGGTTCAAATGATATTAAGATCATCAAACTTTTTGCGGTTAAATCGGGGGGGGGGGGGGTGTGTGTGGGTTCTTTTTTTTTGTGGGGGGTTTTTTATTTTGTTTGGGAGGGGGGAGGATGAGGCTCTGGATCGTGAAATGATGAAATGCCCCTTTAAAATATATTTTGGTAAAATCAGTAATGCAAACATATTTCAATATTACATTTTTTCGGTGAGTTCTTTGCAGCCGGCTGTACTAACTAGATACTAAGGTAAATTGAAATAATGGTTACGAGAATGGCAAATACAACCGAAGGCTGTGAGCCTATGAACTGAAATGGTAAGCCAATATATTCTTCCACCCAAAAACAAAGGGTGAATATTGATTATTGATTGAGAGACACTGTGGGACCAGGGACACAATGGTATAATACCCCTGTATTCACTGTTAAACGAATATGTATAAGGTGACCTGCAAAGCTGAAGACAAGTGGGTAGATTGGCTGAAACCATGCAAGGAATTGGCTTTTATCAAGTAAAAATGTTAGCATTGTGATGGAGTGGAGGGAGGAATTACAAATTCACTCATTATGGCTGGTCTCGCCCAAATCATCCGTGTATACTAACACTATCAGCACTGCTTGGACTGGCTGAACTTGCCTGATGTGATCCAAAACACGCAGGTAGAGCTTTTCAACATAGTATAAACGAGTGCTCAAATTTGCAATGCTCGCGTATTTTCAAGATAAATAAGGCTGACTTGCCGGGGTCTTGGTGCTAGCAACTTTGGGGCTGTACTATTTTGAGGCATTTCCAACATTGTTGCCATAATTTTTAGGCACTAATCATAGCGAAAATTTTATGAGAAAGTATCTTATTACAAGTCTATGTCCATGTAGTATTAGCATTTGAATAGACACAACAGTGATTGTATGTGTGTGTTGTGTCAGAGTTTGGCAAACTAACTTATTATAACAAATTTTGGTGCTGATTGGAAGCCTTCAAAACAGAATTGGTGGCAAATTCAATTGATCTTCAGGTCAGTGTGAAAAGCCACTATTATTGGATTCAAAGGTGTATGGTATCGTCCATTTCTCTACCTCAGGGCGTAATGTATAACTTGACGAACGCTTTACGCACACGTCACGATATGCCGGTCTTTTGTGCACGCTTGTAAAAATGCCGTCTCACTTTACTTCACTTCACTTTTGATGGTGGCCATCAAATCTTGCGCTGACGTAACTGCATGGAGGTAGGGCAATTAAAGCATTAGGTTGGTGACATGATCATGGTCCATTTTTCATATGTTTTCCTGTCACAAAAAGTAACACAAAAACACAAACGTTGGTTTACACTTTCAGTTAAATTCGCTCCAGCTGTTAGGATGGATAGTAGGAAAAATGTTACCGATTTGAGGGAAAAATTTGATTGTTCATAACAATCAAAAGGAAGCATTTTCCAAACCCGTACATATCCCTGAGATAATGAGAAAATTCTGAACTTACTTCTGCTACAGAAACTCAATTTTGACGAGTAAGGTAGGTGGAGAGTTGTACAAGTGAGGTCACACACAATTTAAGCAAGAAGATATATTTTCATCGTGAATAGAGTCAATTATTATCTTATACCACTATGTACTACTATCTTCTGCTGCAGTTGAATTTCTATTTCTGTTTTGTTACTGTTCAATATTTATCTTTGCTAAATGATATTTAGGGATCTGTTTGTATATAATGTGTATGTCACAACACTAATAATTAGCTATTTATAACTCATTATTCGTGTACCGTATTTGTCTACATAAAGGTCATATAATTATAAACCATTTTCACTCTAACATTTGTAGACATGTTACAATGTGGTCTTATGTAAATTAACACAAAGGGTGGTTGAGATTTAAAGACACATCAGTGATTCCACAAAAAGAGTCACAACATCTGAAATCACAGTATAGCTTAAAAGTGAAGGATAAATATGTAGTAGTACAAAAATTTTCTAACCCTGAAAGGAAATTGCGAAACGGAAGACAACAGCAGTGTCAAAGATATGAATCTCCATTCAATTAAGTGTTTTAGTGAGTGTCCATACGAGATAGTTAATGACTAATATCTGATTTTGGCTCATTAGGCTGTTTGTCTGATCATTTGCAGGGATGTTAGGATACTATACTTGTTACAGACATGAAAAAAATCTGATTTTTGATGATTTTTTCATTTTCTTGATTAGAAAAAATCACTTGATAGTGCCTAATAAACAACTGTTTTCACACTAATTATGGCAGCCTGTTACAATGTTTCTATGAAAATAACACCAAGTGTGACTAAGGATATTTTCTGTCTTTTTATAATCCTGAACGGGAGTATAAGAATTTTGTTGAGTTAAGAACATTGGCAATATGATGGACCTACATTTAACATAGTGCATGTCAGTTATGATTATGTTCAATCAGTTAACTAAATTATCGGATGACAAAGCAACTGGTCTGGACAATATACCAGCTAAACTTTAAAAAATATTATGCTCCGTGTCAGCACACCAATTGTTACTCACTTAATAACCATTCTTACAACCTGTTAAGTTTCCCAAGGTGTTGGAAAGAGCTAAAGTTATTCCTGTGTGTAAGGCTGGGGATGCTAAAGACCCAGTAAGTAAGGCCAATTTCAATTCTAGTTGTTATATCTAAGATTATCGAAAGAGGCTGTCTTTGATCAATTGTATAATTACTTAAATGATAATAAACTAATTAATATCAATCAATCAGGTTTTCGTCCTGGCCATTCAGTCGACTGTCAGTCTAATGAAACATCACTGAAGATGGTATAATGAAATAGATAAAGGAATTTAACTTGGAACCTGTGGTATGCTGATTTAAAAAAGGCCTTTGACACAGTATAACATGAAATTTTCTTATAAACCTGCTAACTTATATGGGATTAGCAAGTACGTATTCAGTGGTTTGGGAGTTACATACAGGACGTACTCAATGACTTATGTTGATGGTAATCTTTCAGAAAGGTGCCATAGCGTGGTGGAATGCCACAAGGGTCATGAGGGTACACTTGCCTCTTATTATATACAAGGATTTGCCAATTATTGTGACACACTGCTAAGTAATATGTATTGCAGCTGATTTACTATCATTTGATTTTGCTCTGAACACAACTAATGATATCATACATTGTATTAATAGGATCTTAACAATAAAATAATTGGCTCCAAAGTAACAACGAGTCTTAACCTGATAAATCCGAATTGCATGTTGATAGGATCTAGACAGCGGTTGCAATCTGTTAAAGAAAGATAAATAATGCATTTGTAACTATACAATGGTTTAATATTAGGAAAGTTAAGTGATGAAACATAGTGTAATAATGATGATACGTTGTAATGGAAACAAAACAAAATGATTCAAGTTCGGTTAAAAAACCCTTAAAGGGATGTCAGGTTGAAGAAATGTAAATCTAACTCCGTTTCGAAAGATATTTTAAATATGGTGTATAATGCCATGTTCTTCCCACTAGAGTATGCAATGTAGTAGGGGCAACTGTGGGGTCTCTATTGTAAATAAGCTTCAACTTATTCAAAAATAGAGCCGCCGCCGATTATATGTGGTGTTCCCATGGATACTTCCAGTGCCATGTTCTGAGCAGCGGATTGGAAGCCTCGTCCACATGCATCACAATAATACTTCCTTTGGATTACAAAATTTTAAACAATTTAGCAACCTCCTTACCTTCTTACTGTTTCATCATGGTCTAAAACTTAAATACAATTTCGGCAATAGAAAAATAACTTTTTCATTCCACAACCAAAAAAAGTAATTATAAAAACGTAGCTTATCAGATAGAGGTGCCAATCATTTTGAATAATTTTGATGATAGGGTAAGAAATTCCCACAATGTGTTCTACTTTTAGATAAGCTTAACGAGGTTTCTTTTAAAATCTCTACTTGGTTATTTGACAGGGTTAATTAATGACTGTAAATATGTTATTAATTTAGTGTCTGTTATCTCTTTGTATAACATGTATCTCTGCTTTTATGTCCACGGCCCAAGGAAGAACAGCCTAGTGTTGAAGTGGGCTTCCGTGGTTCATAAAGTTGAATGGAAGGAACCAGGATAATTGTCTCTATAAAGCCTTTTTTAGTTGCATTAAACTTGAATGTATAAAAGGTTATGTTACAAACAGAGGAGAATGTTGCACCAAAGGTTCCCTAAGGCGACGAAAAAAGAAACCTGTTTTACGGGCGAGCGGACCGTAAGAGTAGGGACGGTCGGGGGTGAATTTTTTCTTTTTTTATATATTTTTTTCTTTTCTGGAGAGTCAAAGTGCTAAAATCGCCCAAAATGCTGAAAACTCAAGAGAAAAAATATTGAAAAAATGTTACAAAAAAATTTTCCGAAAAAAAATAGCCAAAATTGAAACTTGCGGCTAAAATAAGGATGATTTTTACATGATTTTGGAAAAAACTAAAAAAAAAAAATCTGCAAAACTGAAAAATCAGGGTCGTCGGGGCCCGTAAACAGGGTTTTTTATTTTTGTCTCCTAATATCGTGTTGTTACTAAGGGAGGGTTTAACCACAGATTTCTCAGGAAGGGATGCTTTAAAATTAAACCACATATGTACTAAGGGCGCTTTGAAATATACCTCGGATGTATCAGTGGTTAGTACTTGCTTAAACAGGGCCATTTGCATGTTATAACAATTGACCCCAGTTCAAACCAATAGGCCAAAAGTATAACCCTCCACATACACAATGACATGAAACCATTTAAAGTATGTTCAGAGAAGCTCCTTTAATGCAGAATAGGGTACTCAGTACTTCGATTCCCTGAAGTTATTTCTCGTTGACTTATCAGCTTTTTCTAAGGGGAGAAAATTGATTCACTCGCTAATATTCTGCATGTGGATTTACAGATTACTGACCCCTACAAAACACTGCCTTTGTATTCCCTGTGAATGAGTTCATGACAGGGAAAAATTCTATCGTAGAACGATTGTATATTTACAATTTAAGGTTGAAATGTAGTTTTGGTTGCTTTTTACTAGAATGGCAATGTGTCTTAAATTTTCAGGGATGGTCCTCATCCTCAGATCGTATAGTGTACTTCATACGTTAGCCTTTGGTCAGGTGTGTGTGATGTGCACCATTCAAGATCCAATTACAGAACATCAAGACCATTGTGCCAGATGAAAAGGTAGTCATCGGTAGCACAGATCCAGGTAGAGGGAGCTTTTAACGTAAAGTGTTTAAGGTGAACAAACAATCAGCTCCTAGTATGCGATATTCTGGATCTATATGACTTGGTCATCATGTTCAGTTATTTATGTTCTCATAAGTATATTAAAGTGATTACATGATTCGCTCCACTTTGTAAAATCATTTAATGACTAAGTGTGTAAAGGTACTTGATGCACAACATTAGGACATTTTGTAGTGGGAAATGGGCCATGATATGCCTTTTTGCAATAGACAAAGGTGTCAGTTATATGTGCCTGCCTATGACAAAATACTGATATGAAGGCAATTTATACTGAAATTGTGATCATTGACCAAAAAAGTGGCCTATGTAAAGGGGAAATGCCGATTTAAGGATATGAAGTTTTCATCTTGATTGATTAGCATTCACTCCAAAACCCCATCTGTAAAGTTTCGTGCCGATATTTCAATCCGTTTTGATGCAAGAGCTAAAACGTAAGCCCCATAGAGTACTGTGTAAATTATATGGTATACACATGGGGCACATTTGTGCTCATAACTTCAAACCAACATCATTTGGCTCTAGGATTCCACAGGGTAATGAGAAAAATGTAGCTTTCTTCTGATACCAAAATGTTGACCACTTCCGGTAAAATCTGGGGCTTCTGGGGGACGAGGCTATTAGCGATCGGGCCATGAACTTTAATTTCCCTTGGCAAAATTTTCAATTTTTTCTCCACATACCATACCTCAGATATCTGTAATTAGCCAATGAGAGGTGGTAAGAAAAGCTTAAGATGTATAGGATAAAAATTATTGATTTGTTATTTGGGGTTATTCATATAATAATCAGAGATACTATAAAAAAGGTGATAGACCTCAGGTATTTTTGTGATGAAATTATTCCGATAGTAGGATTACTGTAGTATCACGTGGGTGAGTGTGGAAATAAGGGGTTCAAAAAAAAAGTAAGTCCCTATTTAAAATTCAAGGGCATTTCATTGCATAACCTTTGGCTCTGCATTAATGTTTGAAACTTTATTTCTTCAGACTGCAATGAATATAAAGAAAGGAAATTAAATCAATTCGTAAATTGATCATTTGTGTTGCTTTAGAACTTGATACTGTAAATGCCACTTTTTCTTAAAATGACATTTTTTTAAAAGGTTGTGTGTGTTGATACTTAAGTCTTTCTTTGAAAAGCAACAACTTTAGTGGCAGAGCCAGCTGTTTCCTCTCTTACCAAATTTCAAAATTTCTAAACCATCCATTGTAGGTGAAGTTATGCAATGAAAATGCCCTGAATTTTAAGGGGGGGGGGTTATTTTTGGAACCCTTATATAGTAAACTTCCTTGGATAGGTCACACATACAAACATACAAGAAAACTCCTTATCTATATCAAGTCATGAGTGTGCTACATCAAAATACATTTCAATGCTTTTTATCTTGCCTGAACATGTTCGGAAAGAGCCTATATGAAATTACTCTTTCTGTATGTATGTGTGTAGTATGTCTGCTCATTTTGTTTAAAGTTTTTGTAAACATCTGTCCAATGAAATTGTCCTTTCCAAAGGTTAGGACTGGGTTGTCTATAACGATGTAAGATCACCTACATCTCCTAGTACGTTCCCATTCAAGCCTGACTTAATGCCTTCATGTTCTAACTCCTCATTTTAAGCGAATCCTACGATATCCACTGTAAAATTTGGCAACCCCTGAGTGCGCACACGTACGTCAGGGGCCAATGATCTAGCAACACTGTACTTCTCCTTTTTCTACGCTCATAGCAAGTTGTGTGTGCTCTTATGTGCCTTGAGAAGTTTGCAATTTTCAGCGGATTTATAGCTTTTACTCACCTATCTACCATAACTAAACGTGTTCTAATTCTTAACGCATTTTTCTCTGACAATTTTGGTTCGTTTTGCTGCTTCAGCCCATTCCAATTTGTTGCCAAAACTGCGTCCTTTTAGTTGAGCTCCGTGTTGTTTACTTTTCCGCCAAAAGATGGCGCTATTCACGTTTATTACAAGTGTCTGCCTCGGGTCGAACCCCCTTCGAGTATTTCCCACATTCATCTAGCGCATGAGTTGGGGAGCTTAGTGTGGTAGATGGTTCCTGGAGTATTTTTGTCTCACTTTTTCAATCGGCTACTTTGCTGTTTTTCGCCGTCAACTTTCACTCACCCGCTATTCTACCGGTAATTTCCCGGTACGACGCCATTAAATGTCTAGTCAGAGCCATCTGGGCCAAAAGTTCATAACTCGGTTCTGCATCGGAAAACATGGTTCTGCCATCTGCTTCAATGTGCAACGGGGCGGTGTTTGAGCCCCCCCCCCGCTGCCTTTTCCGTGGACTTCCGGGTCTGCGGGTCAGTTTTTGTCTTCCTTTTCCCGTCACCGGGGGCCCCACTAACCGTTATTACGGCCGGGCCTTACCGATCACGGGAAAACTTAGACTGGTGACTCTTTTTTGTTCATCAGCGGCCAATTTTGGAAATTTTACCGGTGGAATTTACCGCATAACCTCATTGGGTTCCGAACTAAACATCGCGGCGGTGCTGATGCGCAAGTTTCGTTCCATATTTCAACAAAAAAAAATTTGAACCTTAAAAAAAAAAAAAAAAAAAACCCCCGAAACCGAAGTACGGTGCTTTTCTATGGGAGTAGGAACCAAACGCAATTTCTTGGTTTTTTTTCCCCGTTTGCGGGGCTCCACTACCGTTATTACGTGGCCGATCCTACCTTAAGGGATTTTTAGGAGCCGGGACACTTTTTCCGGCGGCCTTTTTGTATTTTTTGCCGACCGATAATTTTACCGCTTAAGAAAACCCATTTTGGGCTCCGACTAACTAAACATCGGCGGTTCGATGTCTAACAATTTCATTTCCATATTTCAACATACCCCCGAAACCGGAAGTACGGTGCTTTCTATGGAAGTTAGGGCTCCAGCGGATTTTTTTCTTTTCGCACTGTGAGAGGGCATAACCGGTTTCAAAAAACTGGCGGTGGTGTTTTTGGGCTAGGATGGACTCAATTGGTAGCTAGGCAGCTGTACTTAGAGATCTCCCGTTTATGGTTCCTTAAAGTTCCTAACCGTCTTTGATTTTCTCTCTCTTTTTTTTTGTCTTTCCCCCCCCCAGATAAGACCATTGATTTCGACACGCAGAGACGAGAAATGAGCCCAGCAAACCCGTGTAGCCGGTAGCAATCCAGGATATCACCGTCAGGATCCGCATCTTCTGTGCCGAGGTTCCGGATTCCTTCCCGGCTCACCGCCGCCACCGATACCCCCATCCCGCTCTCCACCTCGGAATAACCGGGATCACCGCAAGAGCCGTTCCGGAAGCCGTGGTAGCCGTCGGGATCCCGCCAAAGAGCCGTTCCGGAGCCGGAGCCGCCGCCGCCGGATATCACCGCAATCCTGTTTGGCAGCCGTCGGGAATCACCGCAAGAGCCATTCCGGGAGCCGAGCCGCCGCCGGATCACCGGCAAGACCATTCCGGGAGCTGGAGCCGCCGCCACGTTTATCACCGCAAGAGCGTTCCGGAAGCCGTGGCAACCGTCGGGATCACCGCAAGAGCCGTTCCGGGAGCCGGAGCCGCCGCCGAGTATCACCGCAAGAATTCGTTCGGAAGGGGCCGTGACCGCTCGTCGTGATCACCCGCAAGAGCCGTTCGCGGAGCCGTAATCAGCGAGCCGGAACCCGCCGCCGGATCACCCGCAGGACGCAGACAGCCTCCAGAGCCTAAAAAAAAAAATACCGACTCTCCACCACCGCAGGATATTGGTCTCCCCCGTCACGGGGGCCCCCCACTATGTTATTTACGGACGCCTGGCCTTACCGTTCCGGGTATCCTTAGAACGGATATTCGGTCTTCCCGTCATCGGGCCCCACTACCGTTATAACGGCCGGGCCTTACCGTTATTACGGGACACTTAGATTGTGACACCGACCTCTTCCGCGGGCAACACCACCGAAGCTGCCGGAATCACCGCAAGCTCCGGAATCACCGCAAGCTCCGGAATCACCGCAAGCTCCGGAATCACCGCAGGCGCCGGGACCACCGGCAGGCGCCCGGGATCACCGCAGGGGCTCCGGGATCACCGCAAGCGCCGCGGGACACCGCAAGCGCCGGATCACCGCAGCGCCGAGATCACCGGCAAGCGCCCGGGTCACCGCGAAGCGCCGTGTTCAACCGCAAGCGGCCGGGTTCCAACCGCAGCGCCGGGTTCACACCCACCCGCAAGCGCCGAGATCCACCGCAAGCGCCGCCGATATCACCGCAAGCGCCGAGATCACCGCAAGCGCCGGATCACCGCAAGCGCCGGGATCACCGCAAACGCGGGATCAACCGCAAACGCCGGGATACCGCAAGCGCCGGGATCCACCGCAAGCGCCAGGATCACCCCCACGCGCCGGGAATCACACACCCGGCAAGCGTCGGGATCACCGCAAGCACCGGGATCACGCAGCTCCGGAATCACCGCAAGCGCCGGGATCACCGCAAGCACCGGGATCACCGCAGTAATTTTCAATCTTTCAATGTCAATCTTCAATTCAATCAATCGTGTTTAATGAGTTTTGCAAACCGGATCATGGATCCGCAAGCGCCGGCATCACCGCTAGTACCCGGGATCGCCGTAAGAGCCGGGATCGCCATAAGCGCCGGGGTCCCCGCAAGCGCCGCTCCGGAAGCCACGGATCACCATTGATCTCCGCATCTCCGTTCTCGGAGGAGGCCGGTGTAATAGCAGCGACCGTCCGGATTACCGGAGGAGCCACTCCTTGAGCCGTGACCGCCGCAGCCGCAAGGATATTTACGACTGCCCGCCACGACCGACGGGATAGCCGAGACCACCGCCGGAGTAAATCACCACCCCTCGACCCAAGCCGCGGACTTCCGGACCCATCGTTACTCTCGTACTGCCGTGGGACAAGAAGCCCTCTATCGCCTGGGCGACCGTCGATAAGCCCGGGACTTTCAGGGCAGCCACCGACTCAACGGCAGCCAGCGAGGACGCAGTTAGAATCCACCACAGCGGCGCGTCCCAAGGGGACGATCTTCTGGGTCCAGGCAAGATTCCTGAACCGCCAAGTTTTACCCGACGAGTGGATGTTCATGGACGGCCACCCGACAGGAATTCTTTCTGCGGCGTTCAACCAACTCACGCACGCCTCCCTTCCTCGGACCACCGTAACTTAAACCGATCAAGCCAGAAGGAACCTCACAGAGGTCCTCAATGCCGTAGTCCCGGAGGTAGATACGTTCCTCCCACCTGGAAAAGATCCGACAACTAGGGCAGTCGTTCCCGCGTGATACATAGCCCTTCAGTGGCGGCTTCTTTCCTTTTAGCAGTTGTGCTAGAGAGGTGCAACAACCCCGATCCATGGCCTCACTTGCACATAGATTGACGAGCTGGGAGAAGCTAGCTTCAGGGGTAACAAGCCAGAGAAGCGGCGGCCCGACGTACACTCTTATCTCCTTCAGGAAGCCTCTGCGACCCGCTCACCGGGAAGAACCACCGGAAGGAACGTCCCTCTCCGGTTGGTTCTTCCCGGTGAGCGTGTCGTGGCAGAGCCAACCGGAAGGAACGCCTCTCCGGGCCCCCCATGGGACTAGAAAGGGAGCGGGGCGCCGAATTTGTGGGTGGCCGGGAATCCCTGGCCTGGGATGGTATGTGACTATTGAATGCATCCTTCCTCACCTTCGCCCCCTGATGAACTCTGTTCTAGACCCTGTAGTTTGCAGATGATGCATAGGGACAAGCAACGTTTCATTATACTACACTCCGGGGCCTAGGCATTCTGCGCGGGGGAACACCGCTGTAGGCTATCGCAGTAACTCGCCTACTTGCGGAAAGTGAGTGCTCCCTACGCCCTCACCTCCTTAGCCCGCGGCAGTTCCTGTAGACGCCTACAGGACCTGACCCTCTTTGGGGGACAGTTCAAGTGCCCACACGAGATGATTCGCTAACAGAAGCTTCGGCAGCCTGCGAACGCCAGAAGAAGAAGAAGGCGGGCCGGCTTCGCCAGGGGCCCCTCAGCAGCAGCAGCGGCTGCAGCAACCGCAGCCTTTTCGTAGTCCGTACCCAAATCAGAAGAACCAGCCGTCCAAGACAACAAAGGTCAATCTCCCCAGAGAGGGAGCAAGGATACCGACGCAAGAGCAAGGAGGCGGTGGAAATGCAACATGGGCGATCGATCAGGAGGGGGTGGGGGGTTCACGATGTGCTTCCGCCCCCAGCAGACGGAGGTACTGACCTCAGACCCTCAGACCCTCCCCTTGCCGTTGGGGGGGGGGGGGGGCTGGGATACTTCATACACCGTTGAAGGACGGTGACTTTCGAACTCATGGGTTCCTGCGCACATCGAGAGATGTGTTCCCCATGCTAAACAGAACGGCAAGCCCTTCTCCAAGAGGGCCGAGCATCTGCTTCAAGAAGGCGGCGATCCTTCGGGCACCGCCCGCGCCATAGCATTCACCCTCAGCGCTTTGGTTCCTCCTCCCTCAGGAAGTCCGACGAGTGGCGCCCGATCCTCAACACGAACGCGCTCAGCCAGTTCTTCTTCAAGTCACTCCTCTGCAGATGGTGGATCCTATCAGCAGTTCCAAGGGACTCATCGGAGCCCGGGGGAGCATCCACTAATTGACTTAAAGGATTGCTTACTTACTCTACTTCCACTCCCGATACATCCGTCACAACAGAATGGCTCGGTTTTCCTATATCGACCGCTCGCTCTGGGGGTTCACTTCCAGTGCCTCCCGTTCGGATTATCGAGTGTCCCGCACATTCATCACCAGGATAGTGAAGGCTGTAGCATAGTTCCTCGGGGCGGAGAATCCTTCGCCTACCCGGACGACTGGCTCCTGGCAAGCCCTTCCAGGGAACGACTTCAACCCTCTTCGCGTCATTCCTTTTTAAAGGGCGACACCGATCTTCAAGCGGGAATAACGTTGCCGAACGCCGAGCGCATCGCATCTACGGACCGCAGTGCCGCCGGGATCCCTCAATGAAACCCAATTGACTACTGGGCTTCTTAGCCAGTATGGACAACGGTGGTATCCACGCCGCAGACCTTCGCATGCGTAGTAAGCTGCTCGTCTATCACGGTTCAACATTCGCCGAGACCGGAGCTTCAATCTACTCCTGACGACGCCCCACACACGCCAGAAGAGCGATAGCATGGTGGCCTCAGCCGGATAATCTCCGCCGGGAGTACTCCTCACATCATACCATCATCTTCCTTCCCAGGACGGACGCATCTTAGAGCGTTGGGAACCCTACGTAGAGACACTCCCTATACGGGGACTTGTACAGGAAGTTGACCAAGCACACTTATCAAGTTGGAGCTGTGGGCTGTTTTATCTGGTGCCGAGGCTGACTCCCCCAATCTGGTCAAATGGGAGTTCACTTCCTATCCCGGTCTCACAACCTTCCGTTCGCTCCTACTTTAACAGCAGGGATGATCCGGGAGTGCATCATTGCCTGCAGACGGTCTGGAGTGCTGCCTCTCCATCATCAGATCACCCTGACGGCCATCCTCCTTCCTTCCGTGGAAATGGAAAGCACCCACCCTGACAGATACCCTGTCGAGGAAGACAGCCGGGAAGACGGGACCTTCGAGAGTCCGGGGTCGTCAGTGGATTCCAAGCACCTCATCCCAAATGCAGAATGAATGGCCCTAAACGGGCGGGATCACCCCTACGTGAACCTTTTCGCAAGCCGCCTCAACCCCAGCTCCCGACATACTGCTCGTGGAACAAGGCTCCCCACCGGATATTGGGTAATTGGTCCCCTCCCTGTCATCGGGGGCCCCACTAACGTTATAACGGCCGGGCCTTACCGTTTACGGGGGTACTTAGAAATGGATATTCGATTTTTCCCTCATCGGGGCCCCACTACTACCGTTATTCGGCCGGGCCTTACCGTTTACTGGAATACTTACATTGATAACACTTTCTCCAGCGGCCAATCACCCAAGCCGCCCATCTGACTGTAGAGGCAAGGAGACCTACAACAGGATGATTTATAATTCCAGACTTGTCACGCACCGGTACGGGTGCAGGAATCGCCAAGTGGCCCCTCGGCGACACCTCTCTCAGCCATCCATACCTGGGATTGGGCGGAGGCATCACGGGGGCATCAAACCGTGTCTAGCTCGCCAGCGGTTCATGATCTCATCAAGGAATGGGCCCCTGCTCAAGGCCGCCCGATCGCTCTCTAGTGCAAGCTTGGGACCTGCCATCAGCCCTCCAGCATCTCTACAGTCCCCTTAGGAGCCGCTTCTCCAGGCGTCTTAGCGACAACACCACCAAGAATACTCTCTTCCTTGTCGCCCCCGCCGCAAGCTCAGGCAGAGGATACGGAACCCCGTGATTTGGCCTATAGCATAAATCCTCCACCTTCACACAGGGAACGCACCAGCTCTCTTCTCCCCGATCAGGCTGCCTGGCCAAGAATCAGCTTCACTCCATAGCCTATCGTCCATCCCAGATCCCAACAAGCTTCAGGTTACAGCGATGAAGGACCCTGGTGTCCTGTTAGAGCCTTGAAGTTTTACCTCAGCAAGTCTCAGCCCTATAGGGGGGGCTCACGACTCCAACTCTTCCTCACCTGTCCTGCCCGCCTCCAAGACGACATTAGCCAGATTGATTATGGCAGTCATCAAGGAGGCCTTGTTTGTAGTACTGAGGTTCGTTTTGCGGGGACGCACATAGAAGCTCACGGCCGTAAGATCCCAGGCGGCTGCTTGGGCTTCTAACCGGGGAGCTTCTATACAGATATCATGACGCCATTGGATGGCTCTTCTTCTAGATTTTTTTCGCTCATTCCAAAACGTTTATCTCCGAGATGTCCAAGTACGCAGCGGTTCGACTGCAGCTAGGATCATCAGCTTCCTCCTCCTCGTCATCACACAGAGCAGGCCTCCACACCTTCCAGTCGCCACATCTCCCATAAGCACTTTTTACCCACTGAGGCGGTAAGTGCATCTGGTTATAATTGTTTTGTCAACCCTTCTCATATCACCATAGCTCTCCCGCTTGCCTTATGGCCCGATCACTCTGGTATCTGGGTTGACTCAACCAGTTGCAATCTGTGGGCATTAAGTCAGGCTTGATTGGGAACGTACTAGGAGATGTAGGGTGATCCCCTCTCCCCGGGTGGAGAGAGTCATATCACCAGCATCTCCGTATACTTACCATTCAAGCCTGACCTCCCCCCCTGTCCGGGCCGCTGCGCCGCCTAGGACGGGGCACACGGTGTTCGCTCTCCCGATCCCGCCCATGTAGTCACCCGTGGAAAGAGCATAACCAACAATGTCCAGAAGTCAGTGTTCGCTAATCATGGCCCCTGACCGGTGCGCACTCAGGGGTGCCAATTTTACGTGGTAATCGGAGGGATTTCGCTAACATGAGCGTAGAAAATGAAAGGCATTATTAATTCAGGCTTGAATGGGTAAGTACTAGGAGATTATGGTGATATGACTCCCTCCCCCCCGGGAGAGGGGAGTCCAAGGTCTTTAAGGGTTGAATGAGGTCAAATTTGCCAAGATCTGTCCTTGAATCAATATGTCATTTGGTAACTTTATTAAAAAGAAAAAAAAAAAAAATAATTTTTAAGGGTCAAAAATATCGCCATCTGAAAGGATTAAGCTGAGAAATGTTTCTTTGGTACAAAATTGAAATTTCTAGTTTTGTATAGGAGCCATACGAATTCAGCCTATGTTTTTTTCTTGCAAATATAAAAGCAATCAAAAACACTTTCCTCTCTTTATTAAGACATTTAGTATCACCATAACAAGGTTAAAAAAAGAACCTATTGAGTGTCTATACTATACACAAAATTACTTATGACACAATTTTGGGGCCTAAAAAATCTCTCGTTGTACCTTTAAGAAGATTGAGGTCAAAGGTCGTCGAAGGTAAAATGAGGTCTTTTTAAAACATACTTAAAAAAATAGTTTGATAATAGAAATCAGGCAAGACAAGGTTTGAGAACCTCCTTGTTCAGATACCTCTGTGAAATGATCAAAGTTTTTTTTTAATTTTTTAGATTAAAACTTCTATTTTATGAACATTTTACAACCATATTCCTAAATAGATGTATTCTGTAAGCCGTTGCTATCAGTAGTAGATTGCACTTTTTCTGTGCCAGTGTTCCAAAGGATTTTTGTATCAAATTAAAATATAAATATTTATGTATATATTAATCAGTTTCCTGTAGTGGGGCATTATTGCCTCCTTTGTATTTATGCAAATCGATTTTTTTGTAATCAATACACTTTGCATAGTTAAGTGAAACTTAAAAAATTTTTTAAGGTAATTTTACAATATGTTTTGTATCTAATATTTAAACTTTCATATGTGTGATTTCTTTGTTTGGCTTTTTAAAGTTGGTGTTCTGATTTTATGACTTTATGTTCTCACTCCGTACACAGGACTGATACTCAAGTATGATCACACACGGCCAACTTTGGTTTTGATACTTGATGCAATTAAGTACACAATTGCTTGCTCCATAGACATCCAAGCTAATAGTAACATAACAGTTTTGCCCTAAAACAAAATTTTTTCTCTATTTACGAAAATAAATGGATTTGGAGGTTTGAAATTTTTAGATTGTTAGAAAAATAGAGGCTTCATATTATATCAAAAAATCTTTGGTGGTAAAACTGTTGACAGGCTTATAAAAATTAAAGGATTAGCACGACTTTGCTAAACCGAAATCATCGAAAAAAATCATCAAAATTCCTATTTTTAATATTTTTGTTACTGGCACTAGATTATGCGAACATAACTGCAAATGGTTGGCTTGACGTCTGTGTATTACAGACAGCAGTCTTTTATTCCAATCTGAATTCGATACGTGCGTATCAAAATTCACTTGACATATCAAATAAAAAAAACCCTTTCCCGTTGAATAATCACAGATTTTCAGTGTGCTATTGTGCCTTAGATCAATTAATACAGATTGACCTCAACACAAAAACTTATTGTCTTTGTTTGATTCTGTACTGGGGTAAACTGACGCAATCAGCTTTTTAGTGTAAATATTTTGAGACGCTATCGCTGTATGGACAAATTTCATTCACATCAAATACTGTTCACTAACTATTTGGTGGCCTGTTTCAAACTTAAAGCAGTTAGGCTGCGAAAAAAAAAACCCTGTTTCACGGGCGAGTGGACCTTTCGATTAGGGTTTGGTTGGGCAATTTTTTTTTCTTTTTTAAATTTTTTTTTTTTCTTTTCCTGGGCTCAAATGGCCTAAAAATAGCCCCAAAATCTAAAAATCAAGAGAAAAATGAAAAATTTTTTACAAACAACAAATGTTTCTTTAAATATTTTGCCAAAATTATAAATTTGGGCTAAAACGCTGATTTACATGATTTTTGGAAAAACTAAAAAAAAAATTCTGCAAAACTGAAAATCAGGAGGGTCAGTCGGGCCCGTAAAACAGGTTTTTTTATTTCGTTGCCTTGTATGAATTGTCACACTTATCCATCCCCCATCCCTGATTTATAAGGTAAAAATGGCATTTCCACATTTTTAGATTATTTCGCATTAGCGCTTCTAATCCCTTTAACTCATATTGATCATAAAATTTGCACGACCTCTGTTAAGTATAACGAAACCCATGAGAAAAAAAAAAAAAAAAAAAAATGACCTACGTCTTCACACATGGGAGTATGAAGTCAAAATAAGAATAGCCCATTGGCTAACTACATTTAAATCCACTCCCCACCCCAGGGGTTACCTACTGCCCTTTTTTCGGTGGGGAATGTCAGTCCCAATTCTGAAATTGGGGGCTTGGGACTGATTCTCGCAATGTAGTTCTTGATGACCCTGACAGTTGTTTGCAGAATTTGCAGCTTGGGAGCGAAATTTGGGCTGAAATTTAGTCTTTTCTGAGGCAAAAAAATCTGAAAAGGGGACCTAAGAAATGATTAGGCATTCAAGGGATCTTATTAGGGCATACCCCTACCACTATGCTATGCCCCAACCCCTGGCGGGGAGATTGTATTTTAATGCATAACCCATTTCAATGTGTATAATTGTAATTCATATAGACGTCCAAAGTTAATTACCTGTTGCTAACTTTCTGTTTTTCTGTATTAGGAACTCATTTAAATGGAGAAGTATGTTATATAATAAAAGTTGTGAACAGTATGATCCATTGGTTGATTTGCTTGTCAGTGGAGCCAAGGGCCCCTAGTTCAATCCTGTCTGTGGAAAGACATACACAGCAGTTTTGATCATGATCGAAAGCATACACAGCGCAATTTTTAAATTTCTGTATACCTTTCCATGCATGGAAACAATCATTTATTTCTGGAAGGTTTCTGAACCTTTCTGCCACACAGAAAGGGTGACGAGGACCTTTCCTGTCAGCATGGAAAGATTCCAGAAGGTTCCTGAAAATTGTGATTGTTTCTTGCCGCATTTCCCCATGCGGAAGATGCCACGGTTGAGTTATGAACCTATAAATCAATATTTTGCACACAATCTAATCCAGAATTGAGAACATGAGTCACTCCCCCTCTAAGTTTATTATTTTCCCCCACAAAATCAGTTTACAATGAATTATGGAGGGGAGGAACAATAAGTGCCCCACCAGGCTTTGGACACAGGACCTTTTCTCAAAGGCGAGCATCTAAATCTTTCCTGTTGATTATGCACAACAGTGACTCAATTATAAAATTGTCTCCTTTGGTAAAATGGACCAGATTATGTTAATATTCTGCAGTCTGGGGAGTATCGTTCAATCAGTTAAATTGCCATTTATTGAAAAAAGATGATCACCAAAATTAAATATAGATTTTTCAGCATTTATGATCATTAAATATTTATTACAATTATTGATAATCCAATTGTACATTTAGAACCTGAATTTGCAGAATCAATTAACAACCAAAATAGGAAAATTATGCCAGGGAGATAATGGACATTTGTATAAAGTATGCTGCCAGCTCATGGCTCTCTTGCTTATGTCGATTAGGCAAGGATTATTTGTGGTTTACAACCAGAAAAAATACTGAATTTCTGCACTTACTTTGAATTCAGGCATTTTGAAATATATTAGGAGTAGTCCATCAAGAAGCCACTCTTGCGCCTTCTAGTGAACCTACCATAGTACTGGTAGGTGGCTAGATAGCGGAGGTATGCTTGGGTACTTCCTTGAAAGACTAATTAGGATTTGTACTGTGTGAATTTCGAATTTTGTCATCTTTAAGTAATGATAAAGCTATACAATAAAGTGCTGTGAAGAAGTATGCATGATAATGGCTTAATGTTATTATAACAAGAATATTGTAAAGGAAAAATTGTCACCTTTGTTCTTTATATAATAAAAATGATATATAATAAGATTCAAATCATATTGAGTTACATAGTTACTTAATTCTTGTGGCAGATTTTCCCAAGCAAATAGTAATCAGTGTGTAAAATTATGTGTTGCATATTTTACCAAGCAAATAGTGATCATTGTTGATGCTTCTGCCCACCTTTTTTCTTGCATCCGTTTGTTTGAAAATAATTTAAATACACATTTTTGGAATATGTTGTTTTAAGTAGAAAGCACAAACCATATTTAACCTAGATTAATGTGGTAAGAGTTTACTTTAGGCATATTGTAGTTGTTGAATTGATGTGCAATGGACTGACATTTTTGAGAATGTTGGTCCAATTATTTTGCTTTATAGTGATGCTTGTAGTTTTGTGATAGCAATTAAATGGTATATAGGTTTTCCTAAAACCTTGAGTCCATATTTTATATTTCATTTATAATTGATAGTATTTCCAGTGATTTTAATTAATTCAGAATTGAGTCACATGAAGTAGAGAGTCATTTTTACCTACAATTGCCTGCTAGGGACTAAGTGGGGGGAAAAAAAGAAGATTTTACAAATATTTATAGGAAAATACAGGGCCTCAACCTACAAAAAAGAACCATCTTTCCGCCCCCCTTTTTTTTTGGGGGGGGGGGGAGTGGTTGTTGGCCTAATAAAGAGACTGCAACACTTATAAAAAAAAGGCTCGTAATTGTTTTGCTCATTCGTGCAGTACATACAATAGTTATGGAAATAGTTGCATGCTTGGAAAAAAGTGGGGAACTTGGGAACAATTCCTGGAAAAATGTTTTGCTATTAGGAGGGAAACTTTGTCCCTTTCATAAGAAATACATAAAGAATTGAAACCATCTTTTTCTTTCTTTGGGGGTTGATTAGCCTAACACGTCAAAGGGGGTTTTGGCCGAAAACATCGTCCGAGATGCAATGAGATCATTTTTTTTATTTTTGACGTTACGAGAATCAATGAGAGGCAAATTTTGCATTTCATTGAACCGGACATTTTTCCCGCACCGGAGTAAGTGGAGTAAAGTGAGAAACTGCCGAAGAGCAATGAGAACCAAGGAAACCTGCGGGGGGGAAAACGGTCCAAGAAAGCAAGGAGAATCAGTCGGTCTCCTGAGGGGAAGAAAACGGTCCGAGATGGAATGAGAATCATTCACCTCCTGCGGGGAAGGAATGGTCCGAGGTCTGCAAGAGAGTCATTTTCGCGACAGAAAAATGTCACAGGGGGGGTTTGAGAACATCGTCCGAGATTGCAAATGAGAAGCAAAGCATATCGACTGTGGTACCAATGGAATGGTTGCATCTCATTGATTCTCGGTTGGGTTAGGGTTAGTTGCTTAAAAAGGTGAACCAAAAACACTTAAAAAAGTTCATTTAAAAAACACTCGTTACTTTTTGATTAGGTCTGCCAAGTATTGCCATTTTGCTATGTAACTGTTGGATGCATAACTCATTCATCAATAAGTGGCTCTCTGGACCTGCTTTCAAATGAAATTTGCTATTGAAGCATGTTCATAGAGCGATTTTAAACTAAAAACCTACAAGCAAAGGTCCATGAATGCATTGCACTGCAAGGCCGCCAAAATGGATGAAAAAATCTTCTAATTTGCAAGATGGGATGAGTTATGTTCATATATGTGCTTTTGTCACTCTAAAATATGTGACAACTGGGTGCAAAATTGTATGGAAGGAAAAAATTGTGGGTAAGGGCACTATACCTCCTCTTAATAATAATCTAAATGTCATTTGTGGGTATTTTCCCCATGGCTGCTTCACGTGTGTCTCCTTCAAACTCCTTGAGAGGATGATTCTGGCCTGGCTGGAGCCCGTCGTCGACCCCCATCTGCATGACGAACAAGCAGGATTTTGCAGTGGCCGAAGCACTGTCCACAAGATTGTACAAAACTCACAAATGATATGAGGAGAGCTTTGAAAAGCGAGTAAGGGAGGGGTCATCTTGGTGGACCTTTACTGCAGCATACGACACCGTGTGCACCAGGGCCTGACACTCAAGCTTCCCAGGACCATTCCGATCGTAACCTTGTACAATTCATATGTAACTGTTTGCAAACCGTAGCTTTATTCTCATGACCAGTGATGGGCAGAAACGGAAAGTACCACAAGGATCTGTACTGGCTCTTGCTGTTCAACTTTTATAGCAGCGATTTACCTAAACAACATCTAGACAATATGCACGTCGACGATCTTGCCCTCATCCACTCGGACAGACAAACTGGACAGAGTAGGAAAGTGGAAAGCACACTTACTGCAGACATGGCCCTACTTGCAGCATACCTGAAGACCTGGAGACTGAAGCTGAGCGAAGCCAAGACCACAGATACTACCTTCCACCTCAACACAAGAGGCTCATCGCCACAGACTCCATCACAGACTGCGGATCACATTCTCAATGAGTGCCCTACCTTTCGGTCCACAGGGAGGACACAGATTTTTTTTTCAAACCCCAATTCAATCAACAGTGAGTTAAGCTCCAGCGCTTACAACATATTTTAGCTGCTGCCTCATACGCAAAGCAAGAAGAAGTAGAACTTAGTATAAAGTTTCTAGTTTTAAAACGACTTTGAGAGGGTCATTTGAGGGCATTTTTTAATAAAGTCAAATATTTAATATTTCCTGTAAGTTCCTGTACTCAAAACACAAAGATGTTGTTGATCAGAAAACTCTGTGGGTGCGTTTTGAACACTTGCTTTAGCGTACCATCGCATTACTTTTACAGGATGCTGACATAAAAAACTGACGATCCGGCCAAGATTTCGGGTCGCGCAAAGCAGTAGGTAAGGAGTTGATTCATGGATATGTTCATCCAAAGCAAAACACTATTGAATGGTGACGGGACATAAAGGCTTTATAAATATAACCTTAGATTGGGACTCAGATACAGCTGCAGCACTATCAAGGCTATTATACTATTGAGCGCGGAATTTTAAAAGCACAAGCCTTACAGTTGCTCACGTTATACCGCCGGGCGCTGCTTCCTTTCTTGCCCGTGCAAAGCAATAGGGATTACCCGATCGAGTCGATTGGATCGGGGGTTTTTGATGAAATGGGGCGGGCCAACTCAGTTTTTTTTATTAGAAGTGGTAGGTGAGCTCTCTCCTATTTCTCACCTCCCTGATCAACCAATCCCAAATAACTTATTTCTACCACAATCTACATCGGTTATAAACATATTACATACATGTAAAGAATGTAATTGAAAACATGAAATATAATGTGGAGAGTACTGGAAAGTAAGCCAAAGAATGGCTGTCCTGTCAAGGTCCCAGGCTCAATTTACCATTGTTTATATTTGAAATGAGTGACTTTTGTAATTAACTTAAAAAGAAATGAAGATTTTTGAGTGTGTGACATTGGGTGGAATGTTGTTATCAAGCATTGTTTATATTTAAGGGGGCAGGACACGGGATATATCTGTCCAAATTTCCATTGAAAAATCGGTATGAACAAACTTCCATCGATGGTATTAACCAACAATCCAAAAAAAATATTGGGGTCACGACCTCGTTTTTCATATTAATATTGATTCAAAAATACCTTATTTTTGGCCATTTTTGATCAAAAATTAGTACATAAACCTATGGAAAATTGATTTACGACAAACTTTTTTATTATAAAAAAATTCTGCTCGAAATTTTTTGATGGAAATTTTAATAAAAGTTGCGGCACTACTAGAAGCGTTCGATTTTAAGAAAGAAAAAAGATGGGGGCACCGAACTATTTTCTCAATAATGTAACAAATAGCACGTTTTAAGTTCAAAAATTGTGAGAGAAAACAGAATTAAACGTCGATCGACATTCAGAGGGTCAAGCGCGGACATAGGTTACGCGATATCACAGCTTCTAAGACTCGTGGGTATCGATAACGCATTCATAAGTAAGACCAATATCCTATTTACTCCTAATTTAGTTGCCACTTTATGAGACAAACTTTCTCTGAAAATCTGGGGGGGAAATTGGGAACATTGAACAAAAAATACACGTAAAACAAGAAAGTATGCTAGTGCACACCATTAAAAATACCTGAGTGTATGAATTGGAGGAGTAGTTTACTGGCAATTCTGCAATAATACACAATACTATAAAATCGTTGTCATTTACTGTAAATTGCCCTACGCGTAATTTATTAGAGAGCAAGAATGCAACTTTCAAGCCAAACTAGTTAAATTAGGAACAAAACTTGAAAATGCTTGAAATTCAAATAATGTTAGAAGATTAAAACCTATATCTTTTCAATGTTTATTCCCGAATTAGTCTCTGATGAAACTTTTTGGAATTTTAGTGACGAGGAAGGGAGGGCCAGATGGAGTATAACCTGAGGGGGAAGGGGGTACTTTTCAGGTAGGGATGTGCGGCCTCGAATTCCGAACTTGGGGATCATGGGACCTGATTTCATTATTTTCATTTCTCACAATAAGACCCTTGGAAATCAGTGAAATTTCGAAAAATTTGCAGGCACAGGAAACTAAAAATTTGGCTAATTTTAGCTTCTTAGATAAAAATTTTACAAAAAGGAGGACCTCAAGAACGGAATTATCCATCGCCTCTTCTACACATGTTACAGGACTATTTATCCATCTACATTCATCAACTTCCCGCCAGTGTTTTAATAGCGGTTTTTTTAAAGGTGGGTTGCAACTTTCAAACTTTAAAGGTGCATTTAATTTGATCTTACACCTTCTTTTTTTATAGTCCACCATCCTCGATAAAAGGTTATTTCAAAATTTAAAGTAGATCCGAACGGCTGTCCCATAGGCCACTGTGTAGTCATCTATCCGTAAACGGGGAAACAGAAAAATTCTTTCAGGTAGGTCAATTCGCACGTAAAATTTGGCAACACAACTTAGACATACTTTAAAATTAATTTAGAAAAATTTTTGTTTTTGAATATTAAATTTGTGCTTTTTCATATTATAAATAGGCCTACATATAATTAGAATAAACACAGCGTATAGAAAACAATAAAAATATTGGATCTATTTCTACAATTAAAGTAGACACAACTAACAAAACAAGTACTTGTCAACCTTATACCATACGCAAACCTAGGGGGCCAAATTATAAAACTCCATTTAATTCACCATTATTCATCCAGGGTTAGTTTGGGTGTTTCCCCGGTTTTTTTTTTCCTGAGAAGGTGTTGGAGTTTCTTGGCATTTTTAGGTTGACCGTCACGTTCAGGCTCTCGATCGCGCGCTTCCATAGTTTTAGTTGCAGCATGCAGACGGCGCACGGCGGCAGCTGCTGATTTTACAACGCGTGTCCCACTCAGCACGCCAAGCAAGCATTTTTGTTGGAAAATCCGACTTGGACATGCCAGATCTAGTGCGCGGAGCTAACGTGACCTAGCCTCCTTAAGCAGATTATCCCAATTAATTTCAGACATGGTCTTAGTCAAAATTAGTTTTAATTTTATATTATTTGAAGAAATCCTCTAGTTAGTTTATAGTTGTTGTTTTTATTAGAGCTATTGATGTCAGTTAAAAGGAAGTTTGGAAGATGGTCAGATATTGTCTAATAGTAAGATACCACTTTATTGTTACAGATTATTGTAAATATATATCAATTAAGTCAGCAACGTTTAGCAGTAATAAGTGTCGGTTCTAAGTGATAAGTGGGTTAGCACGAATATGGTAGATTCATTTTGTTCAAGGCGAAATTACTAATAGGCCTCATCCTTATCTTTAGGATATCAATATTGAAATCACCCATTAAATAAATTATTTTATTCTCCACAGGCAATTTTATTAATTATCTGATCAAAATGTTTATTAATTCATTAATACTATGTGATTCTGTCTATAAATAACTCCAACAATTATGTTTTTGTCATTAAGATTTGTTTATTTCAATAAAACAGCATTCATAGAGAACATTTTGTGAGCATAAATCAGTTCTTATTTATAGTTAATGGTAGTTAAGGACATTAAAGACCTCACCACCTAGGTGAGAATCAAATTCTATTACAGTTGCAAGTTGTAGGTTAATTCTTTTAAGTTAAATATAATCAATTGATGTTGTAGCTGGTTTAAACCAGGTTTCAGCAACACCAATAACTGAAAAGTCACAATTAATTACATTATTGATGGTCCTTTAATTTATCAAAAATTTTGGTGACATACTACGTATATTTAGATTGAACATTGAAAAAAAAATTAGTGTGCTTAAGATTATGATTTTGTTGATTCATCAGAGTATAATATTTACAATTCTCATAATATCATTAAAAAAATAAGTTAGCTGATATGGTTTAGTCTATGTAGGATTGACATACAATTACAAACATCACATTTTTATTGATTTTATGATAAGGTCTATGTTTTAGCTTTATCCTCATTTTGTACCAGTCAGATTTTAAGGAGCTATTATTTACAATTAGTTATCATCATAAGTGTTACCAAAAAATTAACATAATTACATGGCTGTACATGTGGATGCCAATTTGGCTAAAAATGATGTATTATTTTGAAGTTCTATTTGTAATAATAATGTTGGATCTGATGTCTGATAGAAATATCGTGATGTGGCTTATCATGATATTTGGATGTTGGTTGTGGCAACATTGAGAGCTTGACAAAATCTATTTTACTCATTGTGGAACGTCTTGTGAGGGGAAAACCACATTGTCCTGATAGCACTCTTAGATTATGAACAAGGAATTTTCAGTCCATTGTTTGTTAGGAGCACATTATCCCAGTATACGTCTCTAGTAAAAAAAGTGTGATCCAGAAACTGGAGGATTATCAATAAAACGGCCATGCGTTTGAACTGGGGGGAATTGTGTGACATCAAAAAGTGACACTTTTACTTCCAAAAAAATGTGCCGATTTCGGTTGAGCTCCATTATTTTGTAACAGTGTAATGCGACATAGAAAAGTATACATATTCTGAAAGGAAATTCAAAAGGAATCAAAAATGTCATTTTTTTTCTGTAGGTCAATGGGTAGGCAGAAGATATTGCGGACAGAGTGGAGAAAAAAAATTATGAAAATTTTGAACGTCATGGAAAATATTTTTATTTTTGTCCTTACACCCTACATTAAAGAAAACCACCAATATTTTGACATTACAGACTTACAGGGCTTTCTGAAAATGTATACTGTTATATTCTACCTTTCCTATAGATCTTTTTTGCGCCAACATGTTTCGCTATGTTTTCGGATATAGCAAATTTTTGCAAAATCTTTATTTAATTGTTAAAAAAATATGTATTTGTAATCACTTCAGTAATATGATTTTTGCAAGGATAAACCAATAATTACCTTTTAAACAACCAGGCACAGTTTGGAACTTAATGAAAATATATCTAAGTCATATGGAAAAATTGAGGCACATGATGTCGACATTTCATTACTGATAATGAAGATACAGCTATGTGATCCTCTTGTGCTTGCAGGTCCACACCTACACCACAAGACCACTTTCCCTTGGGCACTATTAATTACTTTTGAAGTTTCTTAACAATCCTCTCTTGTGGTTTTTGTATAGCTATAGTAATACCCCTTGATAACTTTTGCACCAGGGAGATATGAGTGTCCATAATTCTGGAGCATGGGTAGTTCAGTCAGTTCAAATAATGCCAATTTGATGAAAATGAAAAAGAACACTTACTCAGGTTTGTCTATCGTAGTATATACTCTTGGCAAATGGTACTCTGGAATGAATTTCACTAAAGTCCACATCAACAGCAAAAAAAGAGGCAAAGAAAGTCTTGCAGATTTTGCAGCGAATTTTTACCCTCATAACTTAAGGATTCCACAAATAAAAGTTAACTTGTTTATTATACTTACAAAATAATAATATCATTGTCAAACCTATACCTACGCAAACTCAATGGGGAAATATAAAAACTCCATTTAATTCACCATTATTCCTCCAGGTCTTTTGGGTGATTTCCCCCCGGTTTTTTTTTCCTGATAAGGTGTTGGAGTTTTCTTGGCATTTTTAGGGTTTACGCGTCACGTTCAGGCATCTCGGTCGCGCGCTTCCATCGTTTTAGTTGCGCAGGCAGACGCATGCACGGCGCATCGGCTGATTTTACACGCGTGTCCCACTCAGAACGCCAGCCAGCATTTTTGTTGGAAAATCCGACTTGGAACAGTGCAGATCTAGTGCGTCGGAGCTAACGTGTGTCCCATCCTCCTTAGCAATTTATCCCCATTAATTTCCAGACATGGCATTTTTTTTTAGTGCAATGATATTATTATTGATAAATCTCTAGTTAGTTTAGCGTTTTTTGTTTTTAATTATAGTCTATTTGATTGTCAGTTAAAGTAAGTTTGGAAGATGGTCGGATATGTTCTAATAGTAAGATTCCACTACTGTTGTTAAGATTATTGGTAAATCTATTATCATGATTAATGTGCACTGTTTATCAGTAATACGTTCCGGTCTAAAGTATAGTGGGTAGCAACGAAATATGAGTAAGATCATGTCAATGAAATTACTAATAGGCCTATCAGTTATCTTTTTAGGATATCCATATTGAAATCACCCATTAAATAATTATTTATTCTTCACTGCAAATTTTATTAATTATCTGATCAAAATTGTTATTAAATTCAATTATATATTTTTTTTATTTTTTGCTTTTTTTAAGTTTTTTATTTTTTTCTTTTTTTAATTGTTCTTTTATTTTCAATAAAACAGCATTCATAGAGAAACATTTGTGAGCATAAAATCAGTTCTTATTTTATATTTTAATGTGATTTAAACACTAAAGACCTACACCACCTATGTGAGAATCAATTGATTTACCGTTTCAATTTGTATCTTTAAGTTAAATAATCAATGATGTAATCTGTCTAAACCAGGTTTCAGCACCACCAATAACTGAAAAGTCACAATTAATTACATTATTGATGGTCCTTTAATTTATCAAAATTTTGGACCTACTAACGTTTTCTAGTTTAAACATGAAAAAGTAGTGTTGCTTAGATTAATGATTTTGCTTGAATCATCAGAGTATACTATTTACATTATCGCTTATCTCATTTAAAACTAAGTTATCTTTATCATGGTTTAGTCTATAGGATTGAAATACATTTATCAAACTCCCCAGTTTTATTGATTTTTATGATACCGTTCTATGTTTTTAGGCTTTATCCTCATTTTGGTTACTATCAGCATTTCAGACTATTATTTACAATAGTTATCATCATAATTTGTTACCAACATTACATAATTACATGGCTGTACATGTGGAATGTACAATTTAGCTTAAACATGATGGTACTCTGAAGTTCTTTTGGTAATAATGGTTGATCTGATGTCTGATGAGAATATCAGTGATTTGGCTATCATGAATAGATGTGGCAACATTAGAGCGTGACAAAATCTATTTTACAACATCCTTGTTGAACATACCTGTGAGGGAAAACCACATTGCTGATGGCACTTCTTTAGATTTAAAATAATTTTCAATCCATTGTTTTAAGATTGCACATTATCCCCCGTATCAAGTCTCACGTAAATACAGTGGTGATCCAAGAAACTTGGAGGATTATCAATAACACGCCATGCGTTTTGAACTGGGGCATTTTCTTGTGACATCAAAAGTGACACTTTTACTTCCAAAAAATGTGCCTATTTTTCGGTTTTGATCTCCTATTTGTAACAGTCTATGCTTCCAATAGGAAAAGTATACATAGTGGGTTGCTTTCTGAAAGGAAAATTCCACACGGAATCCAAAAATGTCATTTTTTTTCTTGTAGGGTCAATGGTTAGGAAGATATTGCTGACAGAGTGAGAAAAAAATTTGAAAAATTTTTGAGTTCATGGAACTATTTTATTTTGCTTACACCCTACATAAAGAAAACACAACATATTGACATTTACAGCCTTACAGCTTTCCTAAAATGTAACTTTTTAACTATTCTACCTCCTATAGATCTTTTTTGCGCCACATGTTTTCGCTATGTTTTCGGATATAAAATTTTTGCAACATCTTTATGAATTGTTAAAAAATCTTTTAAAATTCAAGATTTAATTCACTTCAGTAATATGATTTTGCAAGGATAAACCAAAATTACCTTTTAAACACCAGGCACAGTTTGAACTTAATGGCAAAATATCTGAAGTCATATGGACAGTGAGCACATGATTCGCATTCATCCGCCCTTGACTTCAGAAGATACATCTCTGTGATTCCTCTTTGTGCTTTGCAGGTCCATGCACTACACACAAGACACTTTTCCTTGGGCACGATTACTTCCTTTTTGAAGTGATTTTAAAACAACCCTCTCTTGTGGTGTTTGTATAGCTATTAGTAAATAGCCCTTTATACACTTTTGCACCAGGGAAATGAAGTGTCCAATTTGGAGCAATGGGTAGTTTTTTTGCATTTCAGTCAGTTCAATAATTCCTTTGATGTAACAGAAAAAGAAAACTTACTCAGGTTTTGTTTTTTCTTCTTAGTAATATACTATTTGTCAAAATGGACCTTGAATGAATTTCACTAAAGTACACATCAACAGCAAAAGGAGCAAAAAGAAAGTCTTTGCATAGATTTTTGCCGCGCATTTTTAACCCTCATACTCAGGATTCCACAAACTAAAAGTTAACTTGTCATTTCTTACAAATCATAAATAATATTTGTTCACATGCCATTGATCAACATAAACTCAAATTAGCTGTATTTCAAACTCTCAGGGTGATCTTAAGCTATGGGTTTTTCAGCAGAGACCATGTATTTTAAATTTGCCGCGGGGAGCCACGCGTGGGAGCCACGGCTTCCTCGCTCACTTTTTTTCTTAAATGGCCCATAACTCTAGAATTGTAAATGGTGTAATCAACTTTGGCATCACTTTAAAGAGCTGCTAAATACCTTTATTGATATTATTTTGCCTATCTAGGACATCACGATTGTAAAAAATTGAACCAGAAACTAAAATCTCGCGCAAGTGTCACGGCTCCTCAGTATCAACTCATGAGTTCAAAACGCATGCCAAATGTGAACCACGTGGACTGGAGTAGCAATTCTACGAAGATTTGCATTCAGTTTGGGCTGATATACGTTAGTCTTGTCCTGCCAAAACCTGGGAAGGCACTCCCCTTTGGGGGGGTTAAATTCCAAAAATTATAATATGTGCCTTTGGAAATTTGCGCAGAAGTGGGTTTCAATGAGTGCAACGAGCTTGATTTCTCAGGTTTTCAAGATTAATCCTGGCTTTACTGTTTGGTCCCCAAGCTTGTAGACTACACATTTGGCCGAAGGTGTTGCCTTTGTAAATCCTGTACTAGTACGTCAGGATTCTGGCACCACTTTTGCATTTGTCCCAGAACTCAGTTTGTTTTTGCCCCTGTAGACTCACCTGAATCAAGTCTTTTGCAGATAGAATTGCTGAAAATAACAATATCTGCTGATTTTTGAGATTGTGCTCCGTAGGTTTCTTGATGGGGTCTGGTATAACAAATTTGACTGCTATGGAGGGCTGGTTGAAACTATAGGCCAAAGTTGATCTCGAAGCCATACTATGCCCCCGAGGCGTAAGCCGAGGGGCATAGTATGGTTTCGAGCTCACCGAGGGCCTATAGTTTCACCCAGGCTCCGAATAAAAATCGTCATATTTGTTTTATATACCGAATATTAGATTTTTGTCATACACAGCCTATATCATGTGTAGCTCATGAGCTGTAGGCCCTGTTGTCCATGGCGTGCATTCATGGTTTAACAATTTTCTGTAACTTCGGGTCCAAAACTTGTCAAGATTAGCAATCCACCTTTCTTGTGTTTGAGGAAGTGATGTTGAAGTCCAAACGATCGCCGTAAAATCGACTTCTTGCCATTTTTTTTGTCGTCAAAGATGTGTACAATTTCCTTGCAGCTCCGAATGCCGAATTCAGAAAGCTTTTACAATCAACCGCTTCAGCATTTTTCCCACCAACGATGCAAACACACACACATCACGACTAAATGTGAATACTTCCAACTTATATTTTCCTGTTACATCACCTATAACCCAATGTTGTCTCTTGATTTAAATGCGAAATCTAGGTCCCCATAGGTTACCCATATACTTCGTATATCGGGTACCAGCCCACTGCCATAGAAAGTCGATGTCATGAAATTCCCATTGGATGTGGATGCGAAAATTTTTCAATAACCCTAAATTTTTTTGTCTCTGAAATTAAAAAGCCTGCAATAATTATCACAATATCCATGTCTACAATGTAGGAGAACACTTGCAAGTAATTTAGCAGGTACAGAAGTTCTTTTGTTGTTTAAATTTAATGAGAAGTTTTCAATTTTTCGTGTACACTCAGTTGTATGGCATAGTTTGTGACTCCTTAAGAGTCACGGTTCACGTCTGTTTTGCCAGTGGAAATTATCGGTTTGCCCTGCGTAGCAATAAAGTCGGAATATTACAACAATTTCCCTTTGTAAATACTTTTTACAATCGTCAATGCTACAGTTTTGGGGTGGAAAATTTTTTTAATTTTTTTACTTATTTATATTATTTTTAATTCACTTGAAGCTGAATAACTCCATAAATAGCGATATGAGTGTGCAAAAAAAACGCACGTGAACGAGGCTCCTAGAACGTAAACAAATTTTTTCAGGAAAGCACATGGGTTTGATTACTTTGATGACCGCAGAGTAAACAAACCGATTCTTCAGTAATATCTTAATCGAAACCAAACTTTGTCAAGTTGGGCCACAGATACAAGTCAAGTAGCGATGTTTACAGTACCTTATCCAATCTGTACGCTCTGCTGATACGACAAATACATAAATCGATCGGAGACGAACCTCGGGGATCAAAATGTTGTCAGCAGTGCCTAACATAACCAGAACCAGACTCCGTGGTGATGTATCATCAGGTAACGCGCCGCCCGGGCCGCCTCCTGTTACACTTGTTGTTGTACAACACTACGCAAACGGACAATTCAACGATCGAATCATGACTGTAATGATCGGTTTTGCCAGACATAAAACAAACATTGGCATCCAAATAGAGAGTCAACTTGGATTGATTTTCAACAAAGCAGCAGGCCTAAGCAATCATGCATGCATGTATAAAGCAAGCCACGTCATGTGCATGCATCATCACTGCAACTTGATCATCATATGAATAGCTTATGATTGCATCATCCAGACTCATCGGCTCACAGTGCCACCTTCCAACGCTGGTGCAAACAACTCTGTTGGGATCAACATAGGGTCTCCGCACATTAAAGTTGAAAGTAAGTTCAGAAATTGATTGAAAATAAGGCAGCCCAAGAACAGTTCTGTCTCATTGTCATGATTGTGCCACAAAAACAAAATAGCTTTGAATGAGCATTTAACCGCACACAAGGATTGCTGACTTTTTTTAATCTCATGGAAGATAAAGGATGATAAATGCACCTTACATTATGAAAACATTTGACCATAATCCCGCCGGAAAAGTGCTTGCGAGTAAAAACAAAACCTTCCGGCTAGTGAGTTTTAATACGATTATCACACAGAAGAGGGATACAGATTATAGGAAAACTTGGTTGGAATCATTTATTTGCTCTATTTTTCTTTCCCAAAACATTAAACTTTACACTGGTGTTCAGTGACTTACGTCTTTAAATATTTGTTTTACAAGCCGGTTCAGATTGCCCTGTGTACAACGCCCACGAACTTGAATCAATTTTTCGATTTCAATAGTTTCGATCATATTTCGGTTATTAAATCAATATTTGTTTGTTCACTTCACCTCTCAAAGCATTACTGGGCGATTGCGGTGGGTATGAACACTCAGAGATATACGAAATATGGGAATATAATTTTTATATTTGTTAGTCCCATTGATGTTGCTTTGTGTTAGGGTTGTACAAAGTACCAAACGCACGCAACTGAAAGGGCGCGAAATAACATGTCCAAAAGGCCGCGCACGCGCCAGACAAAATTTCCTCATTTGCCACAATCCAAACAGACGTGACTATAATGCCTCCCCCCCTAGGTGCATTTGGGTAGTGTCGGTCAGCCTTGCTTTTTTTACAATCGCTGCACAGCCGACAATTTGAACTCAAAATTCAACTTATTGATCAAATATCCCCCACAAAATCGTAGTTTGCATAATCGGTCAACTACCGAACTTTGTTTGGGTTTTGTCGTTGTTTGGTGCTTTTTCTGTTAATGGACTGGGCAAGATTTTTAGGAACCCCTAGAGACTATCGGAAGACATCTTGACTGAAGGATGTCCACGTTTGACGATGATCGTCATGCAGTAGTCCCGCAATGGCTTTGGCGCGGGATTGAGTAGTAGCGGTTTGTTGGGGCAACCCAGGTTTTCTTCCTTGTAGTAATCAGTATCCCAATTCAAGAATGGTGTCAATAACTGTGGTATGCTCTCTTTTATATCGCCATTGGGCGTTAAACAGCACGCCTGCAATGACGAAAAAATGGAGTCCTACCCAGTTTGGTACCCGAGTCTGATTCAGACGGAGAACAAGCAGTATGTATAGTTACACAACTGGGCGTATTCTAAAAACTCCAGAGTTCTTATACAAGCATTCCTGCAAATATTTTGATATCAGTTCAACGTGCATTCCTTTTTCATCCAAAACAAACAAACAATTGCCCTATTATATATTATTTATAATAGCCATTGTTCAAGCCATGATTTGTCCTCCAAATCCAGGCGGCAAATCAAGACAGACATGCAAATGGCTCATTTAGTGCGACATTTCCGTAGGTGTCTCAGATTCTCAATTCCATGTTCCACCTCTGCCCGCAAGGCCTTGGCCTATGGCCAAAGCTCGATTTGTGTGATTTTTGCGAAGGAATGGTACCATTGGAATCCTACTTATCGCTGAGCACGGGGAGTTTTGAGGCATTTAACAAGAATAGTAATAACATGGGAAGGCTGCATTGTAACAGTGCCATCTCCCAGTAGCTTACTTTAACTCAGCACTACAAAACTATACAAGCACAATTAGTAGTATTGAGACATGATAGTGATTAGAAACATAAAATCTCCTTAGCAACTGTCACTTCATCGCCACAGAGAATGAAGGGTTCAAACCGGGTGGAATTAATACACACAGGAGGTAAAATACACATCCACGGGAGCGAGTAAACACACGGGAAGGACACCCACGGCGGAGGAACTCCAATAAACCTCACACATAAAAGTCAAAGAAGGGCCTCAAGACCACTTAAAGTTCTGGTGAATAATTTCAAAGTTTGAAGAAAAGCTGCGGGATTAGCAGTTTTTGCCCTGGAAACACAATTGATCCAGACCTGATAGTGGGTACTGAGACCTGGCTCAAAGATTCTATACATAGCAGTGAGATTTTTTCCAAAAAAATTCATTCGGTCATCAGACAAGATAGAAAATCATTGAAAAGGGCCGAGCGCATGAGGGTCTTGATCGCCACTAAGAAGATTATTGTTTGTATTCGGCAGTGTTTGACCTAGAGTGACTGTGAACTATATGGGTTGCAAATGATTTGGTAAATTGCAAACCAATTATGTTTGGTGCTTACTATAGCCCACCTAGCTCTGACATTGGCGTAATTTAAAGAGGCTGAGGGATTCCCTAAATAAAATAAAATATCCACCATAGCACTGTTTGGCTTGTCATGAGATTTTTATATGGTTGTTTGTAAATTGGAGTCGCAGGTTTACGCCGGTTTGCTCGAAACCGGGGATTTGTAAGAAATGATAGAAATGGCTGCCACTTGGGTTTTGAACGATCTATCTGATAGACCCACCGTGATAGAATTTTAAGATATTTTTCTTCCCAACCACAAATAGCACACTGTAATAAAGCACCACTTTTGCCAGGCATATCAGTGACCATGATGGTATTCCAGCTGTTGAAAAAGAAAAAAATTGATTTAGTGTAAAAATCAAAACAACCCCAAGGAAGGTGTTTCAATATCAGAAAGCAAAATCATGATGGTTAAGGCTGATGCCTTGAAATCAGCAATGATTTTTCAAAGAGGGACCATCTCTTGTTGATGCAAATAGTCTTTGGATTGATTTCAAAGGGGTTAAGGTTTCCATTTAAAATCATGTCCCTCTAAAATGCCAAAACAAAACAAAACATGCCGTTGATTTTCCCCAAAAATCACACGTCATCCAAGACGTAAGCAAAGGGCTTATAATAGGGCAGTAAAAAGCGAAACACAACAGGAAGACTGGAACCATTGTTTTAACGCATCCGAAATGTTAAAAAAGTCAACAGGAAATCATATAGGGGATATATTCGTGAAAAATGTTTGGCATCTACAAAGCTATTTTAGCTTTATAAAATCACTCAGAAATGACAACACTAGTATTTCTGTTCTCTTCTGTCTTAAGACCCGACATATGGAAAGCTTATTATGGATAGCCTGCAGAAGGCCGAATTATTAGGTAACCAATTTCCAGGCACATTTACTATTGACAAATTTGGAAATATCCCAACTGATCCTAAAGCGATATTCCATCTATGCCTGAAATTGTCTTTGAGGAAGACGGCATTATAAAACTTATCAGAGATTAATCCAAACAAAGCCTCAGGCCCAGATGGGGTGTCCGCCCAAATATCTACTAAAAATCACAGCAAAGGAAATAGGCCGGGCACTCAAAATATTAATTCGCACTCCTCTGCACCTGGCGTATTCCAGTCAGATTGGTTGCTTTCAAAATCACCCCTATTTATAAAAGGGCGATAGGACAACCCAGCAATTACCGTTCATTAAATCTTATCATCTGTCTGTAGCAAAGTGATCGAACACATTTTACAGGTCGCAAGTAAGAAACTCTGGATAAGTATTAAACATCATATGTGAATAACATTGCTTTCGCAAAACCATTCATGCGAGACGCAACCTTATAAATACCATCCATGAGATTGCGTCTCAAGTCGACCAAAGAAAACAGGTCGACGTGATCATAATGGATTTTGCGAAGCCTTTGATATGTTCCCCACCAAAGAGGCTTTTACTGAAGTTAAAAAAAATCTATGGGATACGTGGCAAAGCGTTAAAATGGACCGAAGCATTTCTGACAAAGCGCAAACACTCGTTGTTATTGACGGTAAATGTTCTCATTGTGTGGATGTTGACTCTAGTGTCCCACATGGCACAGTCACAGGACCTACAGAACTTATCGTCTTTATAATGCTCCCGAGCAATATAAAATCAAGCTCAAAATTATTTGCTGACGACTATATCATATATAGAGTCATAGACGGTCCTGAGGATGCTGGCATATTACAAGATGACCTAGATAAGTTGACAGCCTGGCAAGGTATATGGCAGATGAAGTTCAATGCACAGAAATGTTTGTTTTTAAGATCAACTCTTCAGATCTCCATACACTATTAATTCCACATTAATAATACTACATTTGCTGATACAACGATACCATACTTAGGAAATTACAATTACATCAATCTGGACTTTGAATTCACGTATTCACAATAATATCTATAAAGCAAATAGAACTCTGGTGTTTGTCCGGCGAAATCTGTACTCATGCAACAGATGTGTAAAATTTAGGTTACCAAACGCTAGTCCGCCCCTGTATGGCATATGGTAGTTCCATATGGACCCACACACTAAGGAACTCGTACAGAAGTGGAAGGGGTAACAAAACAGAAGTGCCCGCTTTGTAATGGGGGGATTATGGAAGGTACGTAGCGTACAGCAATGAAGGAAGAACCTTGGATGGGATACTTTAGAACTCAGACGGGAAAGTGACAAGAATAATAAAAAATCTGTCAATGACACAATCCGGTCGCCTCGCCAATACCGTTACGAAAGATCTTGCGCCGGGTCACACGATCTTCTCGACATACATGTAGTCAATTTACTCAGATCACAACAAAAAAAAAACTGTTAAAGTACTCATTTAGACCAGGAATTGGTAGACTGGAACTCATACCAAATTACATCACCAAAATCGAGGAAGCAGAAATTCAAAACGGAGGAAGTAAGAAACACTTAACTACAGCCAAGAACTAAAGGAAACAAACCAAGTACGTTTCATTGATGTGCACCATCCCTACCCGTTTGCCCCTTTTAGGGGTGGTGGGTAAGTAAACAGACCAGAACCAGAACCCCCCAGGTGGTACCAATAAGGCTACTTCATATGGTCTGGCTCATCCACTATAATGTTAGAAGGAAATTTGGTAGGTTTATTTTTTGAGGAAAAGCTTGTATGACAAGGTGAAGGCTTCCTTGCCTAGCTTGAAAATTGAATAGTCGAAAATTTTTTAATTCAGAGCTATATTTGCATTTGTCACATATGTCTCCAGTGTTATGAATATTCAATTACAAAATCGACTTGACTTTTGATTTAACCAAGAAACAACAACCTTTCAGCGAAAGCGAACACACTCCATTTCGAAAGCCGTGTGGAAACCAAGAACGCGGTGGTAACATGCCAAGGCGGCAAAGTTTAGATGTGAGATACATTCTGTTTTTGGGCGGAGATTAGCGACGCGCGAACCCGTCACACGAGATTCGTTTGGTTTGAAGGGTGGTAGACCTCCCCGGGGGTGAAGATAGTCGGTGCATTCGTCAAAAAGTATTATAGGCCTAGGATAGTTATGTGTGGACATACCTGAGAGTTAGTATAATAGATGCAGACAAATTAAGGTGGCGTGTACATATACAATTGTCCTGCTTCTTGCTTAGTAATATTTGTTTAATTTTTGAGGGAAATCAATCAAAATGTGGGTGTCTTCATTTATGATGTTTAGAATATTTTTTTCAGGCTAAATCACATGCCGACGAGCCAGAGCCGCTGTGCAGCATGTCACATGGCCGACATGACGAGCTCATATGGCACACATTTAACACGCATGTCAGCGTACACGCACCACGCGGAACCCCATGTCGTGTCTCTACATATATCCAACATGGCACAGGGCATGGGACGGGAGATGGCCCGGGACATGGCAGACATGGCACGGGATATGGCCCGGGACATGGCAGAAATGGAACAGGAGATGGCCCAGGACAGGGCAGACATGGCACGGGATATGGCCCGGGACAGGGCAGACATGGCACGGGATATGGCCCGGGACATGGCAGACATGGCACGGGATATGGCCCGGGACAGGGCAGACATGGCACGGGATATGGCACCCTTTCACGTGCATGTCCGCACATACACACAACACCCACCCATCCACAGCACCGCCACATGCCACAAGTAAGTAGTATTAGTCTATTCTTTAACTCTTTCAATTAATCCTGGTAAAATTCTGTATATAGTATCAGTCCATCTTGTAGATGCTTCAATCCAAATGATCAAAAAGATGGAAAGATATCTCAAAACCACTGACTGAAGACTAGGCTTGTTTGGTTTCATTTCAGTGCATTTGTTTCATGATGAGTCCACTCCAACGTTTCGTAATCGCGTAGTCCAAAATCACAGGGACGCATCCATCTTTAACACCAGCTGATAGTTTCATCGTCCAGGTTGATCAGGTCTGGAATCTTCTTGGGGAACTTGTATACCTCGGCAGTCTCTATGTTGTGGCTGATGGCTTGTAGATCTCCACAATCGCAGTATGGTGAAATTTTCCGCACAGATTTTAAGAAGGAAGTTTGGAAATTTGTAGTACGTGCCAGTGCCAGATCTGAGTCTGTTGAGTTGACCCATGCTTTCCTACAAGGTCACAACAGCCTTTGGGCTTGCAAGATGGGCTGTCCACATACTGGCGTTTAAAGGTTCAAGGAGAGTGGACCATTGCTCAGAACCAGAGGTCTGTCATTGGATCCCATGATGGTCGTGAGGATGTTGCGACGCATTGTCATTGATTGTTGTAGCAAAAGTTATTCCGTGGAATCTCTGATCCTGAAAGGTGTTGGTGGGGGGATAGGGCTACCAGGCTCATCACACATCTTGGCGAGCTTGATCGTTTAAAAGTTCCTACTAAGGTTTGCAGGAGTATGCCAGACCGAATTGGTAGGTATTCTACAGGCGTTTTCCAAAGACAACCACTGACAAGTCTCATTGCATCATCAGAACGACTCAATAGCTATCAATCTTGTGTTCACCTAGTGTACACCGTTATCCACACTGTTGGCAGTGTAATTCAATCAGTTGTATTCAAACAACATCGATTGTAAGGTGATTCCAAATACGGTCATGCTATGCATTATTTTTTTTTAAAACTCTTTGAACAAAATTGCAAATTAAAAAAAAAATACCTGAACAAATATAGTTGCATGCTAAGGACCCCGAGAGGTTAGGCATAAAAAATATGTTTTGTTTGGCTAAAAGAAACAGAAACTGAATTTGAGCCACTTCCATTGTGAGGAGGGGTGTCAAAAACACATTTTCCGTCCCTGAACCCTGTCTAGCCGATAGGGAGACACTTGGTGAAAAAAAATCCATACTAAGTGGCATGGTCCCAATTTTGAGTAACCCCGATCCGATTCAAACATACCCCAAAACCCTTCTACGGGACCCTGAAGTCCACCCTCCACCCATAAAAAGGACCCCGTGTGAGTGGTGGAACCCCCGGAGGGACAAGGCAAAACAGGACTTTTTTCGTGGTACCGAACTTTTAAATGTGGTATAGAATATTTGTCTAGTCGGGACCAAATGAAGACATTGTGGCAAAGTAAGGTCGCGGAGGGTGGGTGTTTCGAAAGACCAGACCTCGAAACAACAGACCCCAACCTCGAAACACCAGACCCGGAAGTGAATTCACTTCCGGGTCTTGTGTTTCGAGGTCTGGGGTCTGTTGTTTCGAGGTCTGGTCTTTCGAAACATCCCCCCGGGTTGTTCGAAAGATTCTTGAGCTTTGTGCCTCGAAATCAATGCTCCAGGAGCATATATTTTCAACTCGTCTCATAGGGGCGCTATTCATTATTATGTGTGCGCTTTATTCGTTAATGTTTATATTGAAGTAATTACAAAAGACTACTTCCTGCCGGCTCGGATTGCGTGGCTTGTCTGGTCGGCGCTCCCCTTGTTATCTAAAGGTCGTGGGTTCGAATCCCACTCCAGGAACAAAATTTAGTTTTTTATTTTATTTGTATTTTTAGAGTTGGAGATTGGAATCATAAAAACATCAGAAGTTGTGGATTGAAGTAGAAAAATATTGAATAGCTGCCTTATGAGATAATAGACTGGTCATGGTCCTGGAGCATGATTTCGGGCCACAATCTCCGACGTGCGTTTCGAAACACCCCAGCGCCCCGAAACCCATAACCCTTAAATGAATTCACTTCCGGGTCTTGTGTTTCGAGGTCTGGGGTCTGTTGTTTCGAGGTCTGGTCTTTCGGAAACACCCGCGGCGTCTAGCATCGAGAGCGCGTATATGTTGATTGGATTTTTTTTTATTAAGTTGATTCGATTCAATGCTGCTATAATTTTATTGGTGAATGCATGCATATTTTAAGTCTCGTGCATGCTTCCCTCAAAGTTTCACTCTTGCACCCCCCATTCACCCTCAATACTTGCCCTCCGTGTACCCCCTCCAGAAAAAAAGATGACGGCGCCGCCAATGTGCATAGAATACAAGGCCATGGTTATTAACCAATCCATTCCTGTTTATACTAACGTTATTGGGTGATACTTCTCAAACAGCATGTGACGACGACTAATGCGCCACCCCCCGGGGCGCCACCTCCGATAGCAACATACCCAATTGGAACTGGTTCCACCGCCAACACAGGCCACGGCTCCACCACCGCCAGGATTTTATTTACCATAGGGTCTACAAAAACAAGTAGGGAATGGGGTGAAGGTCCGGTGGAGGGGATCATAAAGGGGAATGTGGGTGTATTGGGAATGGCGGGGAGAGGGTAGGTCTTCAGATCTTCGGGTATACTACGTTTGAAACTCCAAACCATTGGTGTAGGTGGTACAATCTAACATTTTGGGAATCCTTTTGACTAGACGGACAATACGGCATACATTGCAACATGATGGGAGCATTTTAAAAATTTGACCCCGTGTAAACTTAACGTGGCCCCGATTAAAAAAAGTTGATACCACAATTTGAGGTTACTACCTACGAGCAATGATGTAGAGGCGTCCATACTAACTACAAAGGTGTAAACTTTCTGTAGTGGGGGTAAAACGAACTCCTTAAATAAGGCCCCTATGATATTCTGCTCCTGCTCTATAATTAAAGGTTGCATTTCGTGATTTCAAAACCTTCTGTTTTATTCAATATCACTAGAAATCCTTGAGAAAAGATTATCTCAAAATTTGATTTGATTCCCGAATATTGCGGGTTTTATGTTAGACATACTCGTTTCCCACGGTCCCATAGGTAATGTGCTGTAATATCTGTTACGTTTCAAAATTCCCGGGAATTCTCACAGAGTCGACCGAATTTGCACGTACCCCACCTATTGCGCAACAGAATTAAAGGCTGTGAAGGAGCTTAGCATGTAGGAATCAGAGGGTAGACCGAGTCTCGGGGTACATATCATTCAATGCAACTGCAGTGCCAATGGCCCAACCAATAACCAAATCACAAGTCTTATCGTTGAATAAACAGTCAAGATCACAGAGTAGATGTAGATAATAATTAATGATGATGTTTAATTATAGCAGTAATGGAGCTCACTCGCATCTTCCTCAATCCTCAGATGGTTGAAATTACTTTTCTAGGCCCCAGTCACTTGTTATTGTTCTATATCTGGAATCCTGTACCATGGGAGCAATCCACCAATAGAGGGGGCTGTAACAAATGACTAATGATACCAGAGGGTTGAGAGGCATGAAAAAAGGGCTGGCAACCACTTAAGTAAGCTGTTGAAGTAACAGTGAATAAATAAATAAATAAAAAGAAGACAATAATATAAAACATTCCCAAACTTTGTTCAAGAGTTTGTGTCAAACTTCTAAAATTAAAAAGAAATAACATTTGATTTAAGTAAACATTGCTTTTGTGGACCAAATTCATGAAGTTAATATGAAAGAAAATGAAATTGACTAATATTCCCCAATTTGTTCAGAAGTTTGCGGTCAAATTAAATTTCAAAAATTTCAGGAATGGCAATATAGATTTTGTCTATATGAACTCAAATAATCAGTCTTTTCCAACGTTTCGTTGAAAAATTAGCGTCATATCGAAGTATGTGCAAATGTTGAGGGATCCACCGTAGATGGTATGTGCAGAAAAAAAATACTGTAGCTCTATCAGCAGCTGCGTGAAGAGATTTGCGATTGTCTTTCTTAGAAGTTTCTACGCAGTATCATTCATGTACAAATTCGTGGTTCAGTTTATTGTATTGTTCAGATTTTCTTCTTACAAGATTCATGCGCGAAGAGGTCAGATCTGCGCTGATGTGTACCGAGAATTCATCTTCATACTCGAATTTTGCAATTTATGCAAACATGCATAACAAAGTCAGGTGTTTTCTGCAATTCTCCACATTAAATTCTGTTTGTGGAAAGTCATAGTATGCATTGTTTAAGATGGTTGTATATTGCAACCTAAAAGTCATGCAAATAAAGGTAGTATCTGGTTCAACTTGCTCAAAGTGTAACTGGAGTTATCTTATTCACGAAGTAATAATGATGCATAAACTATAAAACATGTACTGACTTGTACATGTATGAGGCAGTGTTTCACAATCGTTGAAAGGATAAATTCTATTGTAAGTGGCAATATTAGACTCACAAGTCCAAGAGTTTATCCGTATTTATTGTCGTTAAATGGCATGGCAAAATTTGTAACACAAGTAGCACAACATGTGATGGGACTCGAGGGGATGTATTTTGCGCCAGTATAGTTCACTCAAAATTGATGCGGCAGAGTTCTCAGTTTGTAGCGTTGACTTCAAAAGTTGTTTACAGCTGCGATGAAGACATGTAATTTTGTTTTATCGTGACACAGTGTCTATACCTTAATAATATTCTTAGTCTTAAGCATTTACAGCTATTTACGCAACTGAATAGTATGAATTATGCTCTGGATAGTCCATTTGCATTAGTGTTGTGACATCCTTTTTTGTACAATTACCTTAACACTTGTATGGCTGTAAGCTAGAAACCATCGGGTAAGTCTGTTGTTGGTAGATTTATTTTCTCCAACCATGCCAGCCTTTGGTGGTATGAATATACCGTGAATGAATTGTGTGTCGTATAAATAGTAATGTAACTTTCCGATAGACCATACAATTGCCAAGAGTTCTTTTTCAGAAACCGTATGGATTTTCTTGCACGGTACAACATTTTCTACTGAGATAGCAAATTGGCTTCTCGTTACTGTGCTCGTCAATTTGGCTTAGAAATTGTCCCCGAGACCAAAATCAGAGGCATTGTTTGCAAAATGAAGGTTTTGAAAAGTCAGGAGCACATAAAATGGAGGACTGGTCAGAAATGGCTTTAAACTAGCGAATGATTTTTCACAGGCATCATCCAAAGTACTGTATTGGCATGTGTTTATTGTGAGACATTTATGTGGTTTGGCTATCAGCATTTACATGGGTACAAAAACGTCATAATAACCAGTGAGTCCAGAATGCTCTGCCCTCCTTTTTGTATATGCCTTGGACATTCTTGACAGCTTGATTTGTCTTCATTTGGCTTGACAATTACCATTACCTACAATGTGTCCTAGGTTGGGACACTTCGTCTACCAACGCTACATTTCTTAGGTTCACGTTAGACCTGCTTCAGGGAGTCTTGTGAGAAATGTTGTCGATATGGTCTAAGTGTTCTTCCCATTAGTTGACACAATAGCGGATCTTCACCGATATAGGCATGTGCAAATTCTGTGTAACCTTTCAACACTTGATCAATAAGCCTCATCAAACTACTTGATGAGTTTGGAGACCACAAGGGAGAACTGTATATTGTACTGTCCAAAAGGTGTGACAAAGCTGGTTGGGACGTGATTTAGGGTCCAGTGGGACTTGATAGAACCTTTGGTTAGGGTCAAGAGTAGATATGAATTTGCCACGAGATACTTCATCTAGGATATCATCAATACGAAGGCATTTTCATTTTACGGTCAATATACTGATTCATTGATGGCTCTCAGAATCAGAACAGATTCAATTTACCACCAGGTTTTAGTAACAGATGATGATGGGTGAGGCATAAGGACTGTTGCTGTTCAATAATACCAAGTTCTAACATGGAATCAAGTTCTTTTTTGATTTATCTCTCAAAGCATGCGGGGTCCTGTTAAATTTTTCTGATGCACCGGGGTGTCAGTTTTGGTTATGATAGTGTGAGTAACCAGGAGTACGACTGGACATCGGACAAAATATCTTGGTGTTTTAGTAACAAGCTCTTCCAGCTCAAATTTTATTATCTGAAATTTCATCGGGAATTTTGAGCTGTCCAGTCCTGAGTTTGCTGACCAATGTGGAAAGGGATTCGTCCGATAACTTTTAAAGGAACTGGTTCTGAATCAGGGAGAATTGTCATTTCATGGTCATCATATGGTTCATTCTCGTACGGTTTTGTACTGCGAAATGAGGCTCCTCAATATTGGGCCAAATAATACAGAAAAACATTGTGATACAAAGTTTTCTTGTTTATATCGCTACCATTTCTTGAGCTTTATGTTTTGACAATGGAAACTCTAGGTGCTTTCTTTTGTCATGCAGTTTTGATCAAATAATTCACTTGTTGATTTTCTAACAATGTGTACGGGCCACACCAATTACTGTCAAGTTTTGAAAGTAGATTCTGGAAGAAATATCAGAACTGCGCACCAGGTTCAAATTCTCTGACAGTTCCTTTTTTGTCATAGTGGCATTTATCTTCTTCTGATTGTCACTGAGGTTGTGGTTCGCGTCATGGATCCATTGAGTCAGAAGCGTACGCATGTCTAGCAAATATGGACTACATCTTGGGCTCATTTTGCTCGTATTAACCCAATTTTCTGGATGACTCAGTGGCCTCTGACCTGTATGCCATATAGCAACTCAAAGGGTGAATACCCAGTCGCTTGACTTGGCACTTCGCGGTAAGCGAACAAGAAGTGAGGAATGAACTCATCCATATTTCATATCTTGATCTGAACAGTGATTTCATCCTAGTTTTCAAACAGCCATGAATCTCTGTAACGCCATTTGTTGTGGTGATTTCGAGTAGCTGTAATTTGTGTGATTTTCAGCTTCTTACAGATGGTTTTCATGATATGGACATGCATTGTGAGCCTGGTCATGTACATTTCCTTCAGGGATACCAACCCTTGAAAATACAGTATCAAAGCATTGCTCGTTTCTGTCCTAGATTGGTGGAATGCGTATAGCTTCAGGGAATGTTGCGTAATCGCATATTGTCAAAAAAAAGGGGGGAATAATTTTTTTTTTTGCATCCTTACGAGATCGTTTTCATGGAACCTACGATGTCTACACCAATTCTCTTAAAAGGCGTGTCGATGATGGCATAGGAATCAATGGTGCTCTTCTTTGATTTGTTTTTGTCATCATTTGGATGTTGTGCATGAGCGGCGTATTTAGCAATATTGAAATACACCTGGCCAGTAAAAGTGTCTCAAGACTCTGTCTTTAGTTTTCTCAACACCAAATGACCTGCAAAAGTGTGTCGCGGACGTTTTCTAGGATGGTATCGCTCTATATGCTCTGGGCACACATTTGGTGCACGGGCTCGACAGGACGTTCCATTCTTGTTTGCGTTTTGGCCATTTTCTCATTTCAGTATGCATTCTTCTGCTGTAGAAACAGACTCTATGATTTGATTTCAAATATGGGTCTTCTTTTTTGTTCACTCCCATAAGCGTTTCATCTTTGTTTTGCATAGTTAGAGACTATTATTGTTTACATTTGGCCATTCGCTTTGGCATGTACTTTCTTGAGTTTCTACTTTGCTTACATTTGGCCTGTTCACCTTTGGCTCATATTTTCTTGAATTTTCTCTTGGTTTTCCTGTTTTTCAGTCGGCACTGATAACATTGCTCTTGGTTCAACTCTTGAGTTCTTTAGGCCTGGCCTAGCTTTATTCTTTCCTTTTCATTGTTGCTTCCTTTACTTCAGATTTTCGATGGTGATTTCAAACCAGTAGTTTGCATATAGGCCTATCATTGTTCTCATTGAACCAGACTTGACAATACATGAGATCTAACAGTTGGCCAGCAGGTGTTAGGCCTAGCTTTTTGCATGAGGCAGTCTTGCTTGTACTCAAATAGTTCTTGTAAGCTCTTTCTCTTTCATCAAATCTTTGTTTGCTTTTACGTGTTAGTACACCCCCCCCCCCCCCCCCACAACCCCCCCTTGGTTTGGTCTGTTTACCCAGATTTCACTACAGGATTTACCAAGTCATGACCTAAAAGTACTTCTCTATTGAGGCCTAGATCCTTGGGGTTACTGCGGGAAACAATGCACATTTCCTGAAAGTATTTCACACTGCAAACAATTCTGCGAGAGGACGTTCACACAGGGCAATGTGAGTCCTCGTACAGTAACAATACTTACCTGTGTAACCATCAGCAGGAACAAGATCGCGGATACGGACTGTTTGAGGCACTGGGAATCTCTCCCTATGGTAGCACTTTTACCATACAGGGGGGTGGACGTATTTCGATTAGTAACGGGGCGGAAACGACGGGCAACACCAACACTTCTATCCTGACCTTTTGCGCATCGTGTGCGGCCCAGATGAATGTTTTGATATCGTGCAGCCCATGAGCATAAGTCTGTGATTGCACAAAATGGTATTTGAAATTACTTACATTAAAAAAGTTTAAAACACAAATTACTGTGCCCAAGGTTCCACCAAATGTCAGAGCCAATGGCGCACGTATTAACATAATAATCATACAAACATAGCCAGAGATGCATGACATGTCAGATGCTTGTTACGACGAACACGGCGACGTATCATGGCATGGCTAAGAAAGGCAGACTACGCTGTCACTGACTGGGGTCTTGTCACACACACACGCTGCCACGCATTGCAACTCATGACAATGATTGTGTATGTGTGGCGAAATGGAAATTTCACACTGAGACTTAAACCACACATTCAAATACATACGACTAAAATTACATTGCCCGTGATCTCCTACAACGCAAATACATGGGATATTGTAGCGATGATGAGTGAGCAACCTCATGCTAGCCCCAGTCAATGCTTCCACACACACACACACACACACAATCAGTCGCCGCGGTCAGCTATATTTACCATTGCATTTAGGCCAAGTATCGAGAAGGGCTTGCAAGTTTGTATTGATCGCAGATTTAAACCTTGGCTGTGGGTAGCTCTGGCCGGGAAGGGTGAACCTGTGAATCGAATTCTCTACATTCATGCCCACGAAAACAAATGGCATGACTCTGATTCCACAAATGCCGTGTTCGTCAAATTGGGAAAAATGACCTCTCTGAGACAGCTGAAATAACAACGATACGTATTGCTCGTGACTTGTTGAAATATGTGCGATTGGTTGTAAAACATATAGTACGAAGGAGGAGGAGGCAACGGCGAAATTTTAAATTGCTTTGTCAGAGTTGTCAGTTAGAGGGATTTTTGGAAAACGCGGAAATTCAAAATATCAGGGTTTGTTACTAAAAATCTAGTTGGTGCTCACCTGGTGAGCGCAAGATAAATCCTCCTTAAATTACTTCTTCTTCTTTCTCTGTGCTAATTTTTCAGCACTGGGCGATATCCGTTTTAAAAGAAAATGTTAAAAAACACAAAAACACAAACAGACAAAAAATAAAAAAAATATTTCATATATGTTTCTACAGGCACCCAAATAACCCTTCCCCAACTTAGTGCATTAACTTGGTGTCCTGCCCCCCCTGCCATTTACTGTCCCTTTGATGTTGCATTTCTGCAGTCTAGCTTCTATTTCTTCGTCTTCATCATGTATCTGAAAGCTATGTCTACTGATAGTATCAATTTATGCTTAGTTTGCATGTGTAGGGATTTCTTGATTGGCCTCTATTCAGTTCATTAGAATGCTTAGCCTAGGTTTTGTTTCATTGGGCAAGTGCTGCATAGTGACACGTTTGACAGTTATAGCACCGTAAGTCTCTTTAGGTCTGCATCCGATTCTGTTATTGACCGTGTTCATTCTCGTAGATTGTAGGCCTTATTTCTCTGTCACTCAGGTATTGAGATCTATTCTCTCGATCTCTTTGTGTGGGGCATAATTTCTCTCTCTCTTTGAGTAGGCCTATATTCTCTATCATTTGTATGGGTAGCCTAGGCTGTGACTACCGTGTCGTTGCTCGATGTCATAGGTATGCGTATTGTAGGCCTATTATGATGAAATACTGTCTTGGATTTCTATATCTATTTTGATACTGATTGTATCGATTCTGACTTTCCATCTTGCCTTTTCCAGACTTGTACCACCCCTGTTGGCTACATATCAATCTGCTAGTGTGCCACCTTTGCATTGCTGTTTTGGCGGTTTCTGGTCACGTATGTAAATGGCAAGGTCCTTCTGGCTATTGTGCATTGCCTGTTCCATTATCATAACTTCTAGAATTGCTAACCCATCAGCTTTGTTACCTCAGCGAATTCTATCCAGTTGTTCAGAAAATGGCCTAGATCGTGTACCCATTATTCTTACAGTTTATTAGTGTCCATCACGAGAATCTGAAATTTGGTCTGAATGTTTCAGCAGTTATTCACATTTTTAGAATAGCGCTTTTTAACGTATCGTAATCGTTAGCTTCTTGAAATGGAGCGTTGCAAAACTTCAATGCTGACAACCTGTGAGTTCCTGATGCTAGTTTGTTGCCCCAAAATTCTTTGGCAGTTGTAGTTTGGCAAAACGTTCAAAAGAACGTAAGTATATGTCAACCCCTCAGTTGGATGAATTTACAGAATTTCACTAATCATAAGGACTCTTGTCTGTTGAGACGATTGGTGTTGTTGTTGTTGTGGCTTTTAGCTCGAGCTCTTTGATTTGATTGCTTTCATTTCAAGTCCAGTTCTTTCACTTTGATCTCCATTTCTTTCACTTTGATTAATTGTAGCCTTGAATATGCTGTGCCGGAATCAAGCCACATTTTCTTGGTAACCCTCTGATCCTTCAGGGACCTGTGCAGGTGTGGCTAGGATTGGTAAGTCTAGCTCATTAACATTGCCTGGAGTATCAACTAGGCATGCCGTAGCATGATTTTCTCCATCTCAAACTCTAGGGGGATTGGAAGTGTGTTCTGTACAAGAATCAGAACTTCTGAGAAAAACCACGAGGTCATATTTGAGCTTTGGATATGCTGCAATATTCACACAAAATTGGATAAACTTGAAAAATCCGTATTGTAAGCTTTGGACTTTGAAAATAAAGAACCTGTACTAAATGGCAAATTTGTGCTTACTAGTCTTAAAATATAATTTTAAATAACTGGTTCCACCTACAACAAATTACAGTAAAATACTTGCAGTTCCGCAAACAACGATAAGCTTACCACCAGTCTTGTCTTAGTGATGTTCAGTTTTCACGTTGGAGTTCAAAATCTTCTTGAAAACTGATGCAGTAAAGTATCATTTTATGCTCCGTTGTCGACGACGGGCCACAATCTTCAAGTTTCTTTTCCGCTTGCCACCATGTGAAGGAGTTAGCATGTAGGAATCATGAGGGTAGACCGAGTCAGGTTGGTACATATCATTCAATGCCAAACTGCGTGCCAGGCCCAATCCAATAACACCATAATCACAAGACTTACAGTTGAAATAAAACACAGTCAAAGATCACAGAAGTAGAGTAGCCATAATAATTAATGATGGATGTTTAATTATATAGTACTGGGCAATAGCATCTTCCTTCACTCACGCAGATGGGTGAATTAATTGTCTAGCCCCAGTCCACGGTTATGGTTCTCTATCTGGAAAATCATGTTACCATGGGAGCAATCCACCAATAGAGGGGGCTGTAACAAATCCAAAATGATCCCAGAGGGTGATATGCAGAAATTGGCTGGCAACTTAAGTCAGTCTGTTGAAGTCACAGTGAAATAATAAATAAAAACAGACAATACTATAAACAAGGCTAACGGTTCAGATGATATAAAAATCTCAAGCTTTTTTAGGTAAGTCGAGGGGACGAGGATGTGGATCACGAAATGCCCTGTAACAGGATACACACATAAAATGTCAATGTTGGACAAACTGATTTGAATTGGTTATTCCACTAGCTACATCCTGTGCAAAATTTTACAAAATTTATTGCAGGCAAAACATGAGGGTGCTATATAAACAGGGTGTCCAACCTGCGGCCCGAGCGCCATGTGCGGCCCGCTAAGAGCGATATGCGGCCCGCGAGGTACTTTCCAGAAAAAAATAAAAATGCATAATATCGGAAATAATTAAATTAAGAACAACAAACAGATGTCCTTTGGATTAGTTCAATTTCCTCATATCTGATGAAACCGAACTTCTCTACATTGTTGAGAAAATTATTCCAATTTCACAATTTGAAAACCAAAATTTTCTAACTATGTGGGAAATGAGTCCTAATTTCATCAAAAGGAAGCCCAAAATTTTTCCAAATTTGCTTAAAGGTCAATATTTCTGGGCAAATGGGACAATTTGTGTTAAATTGGCCCAAAATCCTGCCATATTTGGTGTAGCCATGGGTTCCATTCGGCAAAAATTGGTAAATAAATATGGAGCCTAAATACTTCAGACTCCCGTAGGCAGGTCATAAAATGACAAACTTGAGCTCCCCACCCCCCATTACTTGCTCGAGGGCCCGGAGTAGTCGTGGATTCAACCAATGCGGCCCTGCGTCAAAAAAAGTTGGACAAACCTGCTATATAACATACATGCCTTGATACACATTCCACAATGGATTTTCTGATTTTTACACGGGCCGAAAAGCTTTTGCCTATCCCCATTAATATCAGATTGTCAAAATGTGAATACAGTTGCCACGCCTTTTAAAATTGTTTAAAAATACTAGCGGGAGGCCCGCGCCTTCGCGCGGGCCCCGCTAGCTGAGTGAACGGGGAGCGATCACTGAAATGGAAGCGATCACTGAAACGAAAAAGCGATCACTGAAACGGGAAAGCGTCACTGAAGGAACGGTGTCTTGTTTTTCCTGTAGTTCTGCATTTTGTAATTCGTAAATTAGAACTCCGCAACCGGAATTCTCACAGGTTTATTTTACCTATGTTTTTCCCTTTTAATTCATCCTACCCTGTGCCGGGAACCTGTGCTCCCAGCACTTATTATTCTACTTTTGTTAACATAACTTCTCAAACTCCAATCTCGCGTAATTCCCGTCAGTTTAACACAGTCTTAATCTTCTACTTTCAACTTGAAGCATCACGGGCCATGGCATCAGGATTGCACCGGCATGCGGCGAATTGCCATATTCTTAACATGGCGTGCGCACCGGGGAAGGGGGGGGGAGTTTGGTTTGCCAGCCAGTCGGGGAAAAGATCCAGTCGAGCAGAGAAGTCGTAGCCAGCAAGGAAATATATGTTCGTCGGTACCATTTTTCTTTTTGAAAGCTTGTGGTTTTGATGAGGGCTATGATGAATTCCAGCAGGCAAAGCCTTTAACAATAAAAAATTGCATGCAGTTGATGTATGTAGGTTGATCTAGAATCCCCCAATCCCTGCTCTTTAGATTATCGATGCAACTCAAAAAAAATACCAAAAAAAAAAACAATGGTCAAGCGTGACGCGAAGCTAGCCGGGTTTTTTGTCGGTAGTACACTACACATCTCCAAAATCCTAGCACGCAATGAATTAAGAAAATTAGCCATGTCCCCCCCCTAAAAAAAGGTCCAGGGCACGCCAATGATAATATTAAGCTTATTATTATTAAGGCCCTTATCGAAACATACCGTTTCAATCTCTCTCATCGCTCTCTCTCTTCACACCCAAAATACTATTATAGTAACTCCCCCGTGTCGTTGGCAAGGAAAGTTGCAGGAATAAACGTACTTTAAAGTGTCGTAATTTTCTGTGTCCGTATAAAAACTCTTCCGTGGCAATTGTGACCGGTCCGCATGCATGCAGGGCCATGCAGCGACAACTCCCGGTTCCTCCACATTTATGTGAGTGTCGTGAAAGAAACTTGGAAGAATAAATCCATATTTTTGAAGCTCAACTCGTGCACTTTGACCGGCAGCCGTTTGTAGGAGCCATGCAGCGACAAACCAAAGCAAAATATCTTCCCGGTTGCCCAACAAAAAGTTATGCGTGTACCACACACCTTGCAAACAACGCGCCTCTGGTACACACCCCGTACGTAGCAACTCGCCTCTGTCGCGGGTCGCAGCACGCAGTCCGCACGCTGTTACTACACATGTACTATGGTGACTGAAAAGTGCGTTGGCACAACGTTGCGTCAGTGATGGATTTTACCATTTTCTGGTGTTTTTAATATTTTTTCCGTTGTAAGTCATCGATTTTGAGAAAAGCTCTCCATTAGGACATTTCCACTATGTAGAACTATAAGTGGTGAAAATTTGGCGAATGTTGACGAAAAACTGAAGGCGTTGTTCTAGGGGGAACAAACATATACAAACATGGATTTCTTGAATTATAGTAAGGAAAACGACGATTTGCATGGGGTTTTTAGTTAAACAGCCTGTGCGTAAGATATTGGATTGCAGCATTTGGTGCAAAAAAGTAGGTGCTAAAAATGTTAACCATTAATTTTTTAGTCACTGAGGGTAGGAATGGAGTTTTGAAACTACCTCAAACCATGTGGGGGTCAAATGTCATCTAAAGTCGCGTGGGGGTCAAAGGTCATCTCAGGTTCATGTGGGGTCAAAGGTCATCTCAGGGTCATGTGGGGTTTATGGAGCACATAATTACACCCAGTATAATTCCAAGTTCTGATGATTGTTTACCAACTTCTCTAGTTTTTTAAACCTAGTACTGTTTTTTTTTTTTTTGCAGCTGGATACCCCTCTGGCTCCACCAGCATATGGATATCTCCCTTTCCGGCTACAGGACCCCCGCCTCCTTATACCCCTCATGTTACTAGGCTACAGTCTACCCTCAACCAACCACCAGCTGGCTACCCTACACCACAACTGGCTTCCAGCAGGCTACAGATAGATACCGCGTTGCTACAGAACCCATTACCTCTTCAACTTTTGAATGCAATTTTTAGCAGATCCCAATATGGTCGTCATTTTTTTTTATTATTATTAAAAATAAAAGAACAAATTGATCTATAGTTTATTTGTCTTCTTTGAGTCACGTAGACTTCAGGGAGTGAAGTGTTTTGCACAGAGTATTTGTGCACCGCAGGGCCGTACGCAGGATTTTTTACGGGGGGGGGGTGCGGCGGGACTTGATAATTTTTTAAAATTTAAAAATCTAACATGATTGGTCAGTAACTACAATCCTAAGGATTAACTTTTAAATCCTGAAAATTTAGAGTGTGGTACCCAATGACTCATTTTTTATCTAGTACCACATGTTTTTTTTTTCATTTAGTACCCAATTACCTCGTTTGCAGTACAATACCCACTACGTTTTTTCACACTCACTTTGAAAGAATTACGCCCAGGACACGGGGAGGCAAAAGCAATTGATGGGGTCAAAGGTTGACTCAGAGTTTCCTAGATTGGTGCCTTAAATTTTATAACAAAAATGTTTTTGCATATAAATAATGCAATTCAAAATCTATAAGTTCTGCCTTTACATCTCGATATAAACTACAAAGTAAGGTCAAGGTGAATGAATATATACAGCCGGTGACCCAATAAAAATTACCAAAAAGAAAGTGATATTTTCCGTTTTTTGAATTTTGATATCTGTGGATTTTATTTTACATAACGACTGGGTAATTGAGCATCGTGCCTGAAAAAAGTGTTCAATGTTTGGTTGAGTGGTTCTAAAGATATGGTCCTCTGAACGATTTAAATCAGCAAAAAAAAAGACTTGTCCACGGAGCAACATTTTTTTAGGCAATGGGAAAATCCTCAATGCCCAAATCGAGAGTAGATCGTGTCTACCCCCTGCCCTGACAAAAGACAGAAAACTGCATGGTATTTAGCAACTGAATCATAGAGTCTACGGCTGTATATAACTCTATTTGAACTGCATGCTATGATTTCAGATTGAAAAGCCCGGCAGGCCAAAACCATGTATGTGTACTTATCATTTCCATTATGAAAATACCCATGGACAAAGTCTGCGTTGTGTAACTTACCAGTTTTCGTCAGGTGGCAGGCGGGGGCGGGGGGGGGGGGAGGACACGGATCTGCTCGATTTGGTCATTGGGGATTTCCATGCTAAGAAAAATGATGCTCTGGGGACAATCTGTTTTGCTGACTTATTGTTCAGTGGACCATTATGAAGAACCATCACCAAAAATAAAACAAATTTTTGATATTTTTCAAAGAAACCAATAAAAACAATTCAAATGGCTCGCAAAATGGCAACAAAATTCATAATTACTAACATAGCCATGTTTGTGTATATCACTATAAATGATTCAGAGCCAATTTAAATATAACATAATCACAGTGATTGATATCTGCCAAGATGCCATCAAGATTGGCGTTCAATATGGCTGCAATGAAAATCAGTGAGGTCAGTAATTCATTCACGCGAGTGTAGACTAAAGATAAGATTTTGTGGTTTTAGTTGGATTTTCACTTTCAAAAATTCCAGTAAGGCTATCTATTTAAAGTGCAATGAGTTCTTAGTCATCAAATCCCTTGGATGCCAAATGGACGCCCCAAACCTACCAAAACAAGAACATAATCTCTAGATATTAGCAATCGGATTTTTCTTCACTTAGTAAATGCCATTTCCAGTCATATTGGATACACATCTTGGGGGGGGGGGGGTGGGGGGGGCGGGGGGGGGGGGGGGGGGGGGGGGGGGGGGGGGGATGCATCTTGCATGTATCCATCTTCTGATACCTAAGATTGTGTACATTGATCTGATTGACGGGATATACAAACAAACATTGCAGAAATAGGTTTTAGACACAGATACAAACTATAGTCATCTAGAGTATCGGAAACATCTGATGGATCTATAAGAAGAATTTATAATAACATTTAAAACAAATATTCTTATGGTTTTACTTAATTTCTATTGACTACCAAAACACCAGGACAGCTACCCCAATTACCAGCCTCCCAAAGTCCCGGGGCGGGGGGGATTCTCAACTTGGTTTGGGTAGGGACGTGCCTCGCCGAATCTGAAGTAGGACCCATTAGCTCTAGGACCATTTTTGCCAAAAAAAGGGCCCCAAAAGCTATACCACAGATGCAAATTTTGGGCCCCATTGAACCCAAATTTGCCATTTTCGCCGCAAAAAAAATTGTGACATTTTAAGCAAATTTGACCAATTTGGTGAAAATTGAGGAAATTTGACTAAATTTTCAACATTTGGGAAAATTTTGTTTCGATTAGAAATGTGACTAATTTTCCAAACAAATTTCAGAAAATTTGAAAAAACGACCAATTGCTATACCAAGTGGCATAAAAATGGGTCATTGATTACCAGAAGCTGAAATGGACGATGTCTGTGGCAGTCCCTGTTTGGTCATTTGTGTTGAGAACCCCCACCCCCCCCCCGGGTCAAAAGTAGATCACGATTGCCAAAACACTTTATTGTATTGGCGGCCATAATTGAATTCATTGATTACGTGTTACGAATCATATGTTAATTGGCACAATGAATGTTTTAGGCTGACAATTAAACTTTTTGATGCGAACAGGATTGAATGTTTGTGTTGTGGTGGCCATTTGATGTTTTGCCGTTTCTAAAAAAGTCAATGGCATCTATCGGATTCAGAATCAGCCTATAAAATGGTTCTAGAAAACCGAACGTATATTGAAACAAACGGTTATTAAGGATGAGATTTGTAATGTAACTAAGAGACAGAGACTGCCATCTATGTAAATGCATAGCAGTTCCACAAAAGTATAAGTTTTGGAAATCTCCACTGCCCAAACGAGCAAGTCTGTCCTAACCCCCCTGGTGCGCTTGGCATGGCAGGAACTCGACTCGCGTGCATGGCCGGTTAGAGTCCGGCCAACGCGCACGTTTTTCTTTTTCCAACACTTGCGTGCGGCGGCAAACTCCAGGGAAAGGTTAATAATATTCATCAAAAGACCATTTTTTCATGGAAAATTTCTTTAAGGGTAGTTTAGATTAACAGTACTTTAACCATTTATACGTGGAGCTATCAAAATACCATGATGTGGTATACAGAACGATCGATCATGACCCAAAGGGTCTGGGTTCGAGTACGCTGAGGCCATGTGTGTGCACTTGAGCAAGGACACATTACTTCGCTTTCCTCTCTCCACCAATGTGCAAAAACGGAGGGTGAGTGGATACCCAATGGCATTTTGCCAATGATGTAGGATGAAAAACCAGTCATTATTAGCTGGTAACATCTCAGTTCCCTTGGCGCAGTTCAGTACATTCCATTCACAGTGTATTTTAGAAAAAACACACCACATGGATTTTTGGGGTATGATATATGATAACCAGATAACACAAGGTCAGATCATGTCCATGGATTGTACCAAGTTACAACCCACTGAACTGTCCCTTGGTGGATGAGCCATATTGTAACTCATTAGTGAGTTTTCTTTTGAATTAAGTTTATATGTTTGCAAAATTTTAGGACACCCTGTATTTCTATAGTACTGCTATTTTCTTCGTTCTAATTAAGCTTTATATAAAAGTACATGAAAAAGTTATATTTTACTACCTTCTTTTGCAGAATCAATAAGGCGGGCGGCGCAGGGGGGGGTGGCAGGGGCCCCGGAGAGTTCAAATAGAAAAAAACAGGGGGTTTTGCGCAAAAAGTAGGGGTTTTAACAAAATGAGTTCATTTGTACTGTTTCGCCACCCCCCCCCCATGATGTTTCGCCCTCCGGACCCTGGACGCCCTGGCACTGAAGTCCTTTTAAATGATGGAAAAATTGGACACTTTCACGTTAGCAGCTTGGAGTGCTTGGAAACATAATATTAGGCCGTACCCCTACCTTAACAATTTCTTAGAGTTGAAAAATGTGTTACGCCATGATGGTACCATACGTATGGTGACACATTAACATTTCGTGTAAAGTTTGGCCAATCGTGAAAAAAAGTTCATGCGAAATAAAATAAAAGCTAGTAATAACATCACAAGTTACCTAGAACAACCATTACACATTGGCCCGCGAGCGTGATCATCTTGTTAATGACGTACAATGACGTCATATGAGTTCCCACTTTAAGTTGAACCATGATGGCACAGATAACCAATGGTAAGTTTTGTGTGTCAACTTGAAGGAAATAACGAGGAACACAAACAAGGTCAGTTTCCCGGCAATATATAGAAAGCTCGTCTAAAATAGATTCCGTTCTGCTAAATGTCATCAGCACCATAATTTTATAGAGATTTCAAAATAGTGACATTAATAAGGTAGGTTTGTCCATTTACCGTGAGAAGTAAGAGGAATTATTATTTTAATGGTCACTGGTAAAAAGTTAATGATACGCATACAATATATAGTAATATAGCTAGTAAATAAATGTTGACCTAAAATTACATTATTTCCAACATAATAGATGGATGTTTCAATTGAGTAGTATCAGGATGAAAAAACACCAGCTTTAGTTCAATGTAAACGTTGTATTGAACATAACTTACTTTTTGACACTGCAAAATCCATCCTTATCAAGCCATTGGAGAAATAATGCATTTTATATCGATGCACACAACATAATGAAATTTTTATTTGGTCATCAAAAAATGGGGCCAACCTTGTATTAAGAGGATTAGCAGCAAACAACCGGATTGGACATCCACACCAAACAATGGCTAAGGCCTTCAATCATTACACAGGCACCATTTATAAAACTGCATCAGGTTCCATGTTGGACACATTTGTGCAGCCCTGACCGGGAAATTTCCCCCTCGGAACCACCGGTCTGGCTACGCGCCTGTAACACTGTGATGATTGTCAATTATACGATTACAGTTCTATTCGGGAAACAACATACGGGTTAAAAATACAACATTTCCAGGTTTTGAGTATCATAATATAAAAAGATGGACTACGTTGGTGGACAGGCCAGTTATTTACTAGCTTTACTAGTTCGGGTGGTCGTATGTCAGTGTTTTTTTTATGGCTTACACATTCCAAAACTCTGTAATAACTCATCAACATTTCCAACTATTGTGATAATCAAAGTTATTTTTTGCATGTGCATTGGAAATGGTTTGTAGTAAAAAAAACCGTAAGTGGCTAAGGCCTAAAAAAATGTTGATGGGCGGTAACCCGACCGACCCTTTTTTTACCGGCCTCCCGACCTAAATATTTCTTATTTTTGTGTGTGCAAAAAAAGTTTTAAAAAACCACGTCGGAAACAATTACGTTCATACTTCGGTACTCTAAAGCGAATGCAGGACATTGCCAAAAAGACAAATAAAAAATTTTTTGTTTTATTGTAATTTTTAAACTGCTAATTGTGTGTATGTGTGTTCATATATTTTGTGTTCTGGTATGTGGAAAAAAAATAAAAAAAATAAAAAAAATAAACCTATTTTTTTTCTTATGTTACGACAATCAACATTTTTTAGGCCTAGCTTAGCGCGTCGGATTTGACTAGTCTGTGTTACAGACCTGTACTGTATTACCTATGATAAGGATAAGGACCTATAGCCTAGGGCATTCGACAGGATAATTGAACGCGACCGTATGGGTCAGTGCAAGGCAGCCGAGAAGCCGGGAGGCTTCGAGTGCTGCTGCACTGACCCATACGGTCAAGTGCGATCATCCTGTCGAATGCACTGAGGCGTGGTACTTATCCGTCATATACTTATGAGAAAAAACAATAGATCAAATCATTACTTAACATTAATAATTAAACGTATTTATCTAAATTTTTTGAGGTAGGGGAGTTTTGAAAATAATTAAAAACACGTCTATTACTCCAACATGTCCAAAGTTATACTCTATAAAAGTGCCAAAAAGACCTGACGCAATTCATTGTTGATTAGTTGTTTTGAAAATGATCGGGAAGTGCGAGAAAAATCAGACTCTCTAAGGAGCTTAGAGTGGGGCTAATCTTTCTAGCACCTCCCTGGAGTTTCAAAACAAACATTAGTGATGAACCGCGTCAATGAAATTGAAAAGAAAGATAGACTTTCGCACTGCCCTTATGTTTCCAAAAACAAACCATCAGTGACGAATATTTGCATATAAAAGCATATGAATTTTCTTCTACCAATTCCACTGCCCACTGTGTTAGATGTTAAAGCCACCGCAGACATGTATGTACAAAAAACATGCTGGTGTTCTGCATTGAAAACGCTTTTATTTGTGAATTTTGGGTTTCTTGAAGTACGCTTAATTCCATGGGCATACTATATATAGCAAACAGATATAGTCCATTTCTCTACCTCCGTGCAGTGATGTCATAAATGACGCAGCTTGTTACGCACGCGGTCAATGTGATGCCATCTTTGGCAGCGAGTGTAAAAACGCCGTCGCTTTAAGCCAGCGTGTGCGGTTTACTGGTGCGCCCATTAAATATTCGCGTGACATAATGGCACAGAGGGGTAGGGAAGTGCAGTATAGCAGCTAAACTTCTGAAAGGCTTTCTAATTTTGAACCCAAAATTATAACATAAGGAATTTTTATATTGAGATCATTATTTAATGTCCAAAGTATCGTCTTTGAAGGTACAAAAAAGCTTGTTTTCCGCTTAATTACGCGTTTCGGAAAGAAACGTACAAAATCACATTATTTGGAATGGTCTGGGCATGTGAATCAAACTAATACTTTAAACGAGAGAACCAATTTTTTCAACACTATAATTTAAGTTAGACTGAAACCATAGATTGTAGATAATAAGTTGTTAGGGGTATAATAGATGCAAGGGATGTACTTGATATTGAGCAGTAATTAAGTCGATATCAAATGATTGACGTATTTCTAGTAGCTACAGGAGTTGTGAAGTGTGGTGACCCGCGTGCATTATTTGATGACCAGTGCATTTATAGAACAGAGCCAGTGCATTCGTGAAAACTAATGCCGCTTTGAAAACAATAGATAATCTAACACGAGAAGTATATGGGAAGATAGTTTAAACTACCGGACTTACGATCAACGCTAAAGGGACCAACCAACCTCTGGAGTGCCCCGCCCTCCGGACTTTATTTAAAACGAGGTCTTTGACAAAGAACTATATTTGCCAAAGAAGAAAGAAATGACATTTTATGCATTGTGACTAATAAAAGTCGTGATACGACTTTATAGCCAACAATACATTCGGAAAGGCATCTTCAATACCTTTAAATGCTTTAGTATTGTTTTTTCAAAGAACGGTATGTGGTGTTGGATTATAGAAACACTAGCAATTTAGAGACAAAATGGGCCATTTTGAATTTGGAAAAAATGACTGATAATGGCTTCAAGGGAACGAAGGGATTTCTGAGGATCCAAATTTCTCTAAAAGCTTCTAAATTTACACGCGATTGTTTGTAGAAGTAATACCTTCCTAAATGTTTCAGATGATAATTGGACAAAAGATAGAAAATAAACAAAAAATATGTTTTGAACTTACTTGCCTGGTGTTAGGGTCAGTGGGGTAATATGGACTCCCCGGGCATTATGGAACCCCCCCCCCTTATCACTTGAACTAGGGGTGGTAGAGTGACCCTTCTAGCGGTATTTGAAAGAACATCATTCACCCACTGTAATTTGGTATTAACGTAGGGATTGTCCTGAAAGTCAAGGAAATATTTAAATTTAAAATTTTTCAACCATTTTTTTCTATTATGTCGTTGACGTTTTAAAACATCCCTATTTTCTCTTGAGCTCGTTTGGAGGTTTGTTTATCATGGCAAAACATTATACTGACTTTACTCATGTATCAATACATGTATCAATTCCTATCTCACATCTATTAAAAAATGGCTGTATATATTTTTTACTGGTGGATAATATGGACACCCTATGTCCCCATGTAGAAACGTTAGGGACGGGGCATTATGGACCATATGAGGTCCATTACCCGGCCTCTATTGCCATTACGGGGTCCAAATTGCCGACGCATGGGTATTATGGACCCTTTGCAAAAAAAAAGTTTGACAGCCTATATCTCTTATTTGGTTAGAGATGAATATCTTTTGGTTTGTACCTACCCATGAACCAAATCTATCAATTGATAATGAAAAGTTATTAAAGATAAAATAAAATTCTTGAAAATTACTATCTTGCTTAAGGTGTCCACATTACCCCACTTTACCCTATAATTGCTCTTATTTTGAAGCATGCGTGGATTTTCTGTCGTGCACATTACCATATCTAACTCTTCTCTGCTTAATATTCACTTCAGGTGTGGTCTAATACCTTCTAGATTGCCAAAAACGCTTCAAAAACGGTTTCTAAAAAAACGAGGGCGCATTTTCTGTAAATGTCTTGTCTCATACACCAAAATTATAACACAATGATAACCCTGACGTGTTACAAATGAACCCCCAGATTTTTCTCTGACCAGTTTAAAATGAGCTAAAATGGACCCCGACACCCAAATCATTGTTCATAATATTAATTTCGATAGACGGCGTATAGATTGGAGACTCAATGATTTCCTATCTTGGTGCAGAAGGTCTTAAAAGAGAGCAAAAGGGTGATTTTGATTTGCCTATATTTCAATATAAAACATAGGCTGAATTTAGTAGTTGCTCCTATACAAAATTAGAAAATTTCACAATTTTTGAAAATTGACAACATTCTCAGCTAATCCTTTCAGATGGGGATATTTTTTATGAGAAAGCTTTACATCACGGCAGAAATCAGTACATTTTATTTTTAGGGACACCAAGAATGTGAAAATCTCTCGTTGCACCTTTAAAATCATCACCTGTGACTCTCCCGGCATGCTCTAAATTATTAGTGTTCTTTTGGAGTTTTGTATTGGGCCCAGTCCATACAGAGGCCTAGATACGTCATTATATTAATTGTGTGGTCTTTGGTGGACATAGTTTGATACCGTCACACCAATCTCGTGACTGTGACTGATAAATACGTGGGCGTGTAATCGTTAATAATTGCGTTCCATACATGAACAATTTTTTTAAATTGTTCAGTATATGTTAAAACTGATTTTTATGAGGACATTCTTGGCGTGTTCTGTCGCCTGACCAGAATTCGAATATCTCCTAGTATGTATTTCTTGTTGTATTATAACATTTTACTATACAGAAAGGACAAAACAAGAATCAATACATGAACCAAATTAACAACACAGAACAGCAAAAACCCGAGATGAGGCAAACTCTTACGACATAATTAGAGCTCAATCAAATTGCAATACATCATAAGTTGGGGGGGGGGGGTGGATTTTGTTTTTAAAAATATTTTTCATCTTTTTGATGTGAATTTACCAATGTCATTCATTGGAGAGTGATTTTTATCCCCTTTTAAAACTTTACATGAAATTTTAATCCATGGAATTCAAAGATACCAAGATGATTTTTAAACAAATTGTTAACAAACAAAAAATATTGTAAGTAAATAAAAATGGAGGAAATAGTTTCCCAGTCTCATATCCCGAACCATCAGAGATCACACAACTCGGGCAACCCCGCAAAACATTATTAATATTCAATAGGAGTGTTGCACAGTCTTCTGACTAGGTCAAAGTTCGCGACGAATAACAGTCAGGATGTTAAGTTTGCCTTCCGCATTTTATTTTGTCTCACACATTTGGACTAAGTTGCAGCAGTTAGGCAGAGTGATCATTTCTTCTCTGCTACCAGCTCAAAACATAAACGGGATATACTGGGTTTCGTTTGGGAGCAAGTCAAATCTAAGTACAATGTATCATAGACAGCGTCATGTAGCGCACGAAGAAGCAAAAAAACTTAAGGTGTAAGTTGTATTTTAATTAAGCACTTAAATCATTGTAACTGCTGCCTAACTGAGGATATATATGCCTAACTCAATCAAACTGTCAACTTCAACTTTTTCTTCCATAAAAATTCTAACGACAAAGAATATACATTCTGAATGAGGAAGGGTCCTGAAGTGATAAAGATCAAAAGTCGATGAGTCTATGTTTCTTCACTCAGTGAGCTCAGCCGTAGGCGTAGGACTACGAGTATATACCTGCAAAACTGAGTGTTAACTTCACCACCATGAGTGTAATTATAACTTCCTCTGGAAAGGATGGAATCAATAAGGACTGCACCCACTATTTCGGTGTTTTAAATAACCACCATGTTAGTGTATTAAGACAAATTTTGGATGTAGATGCCACTGTTGGTGTAACTTTACACCACAGTCGGTGTTTTATTTTTTTGACACTGCCCGGTGCCAAATTGGACACTTACTGGTGTAAAAAAACGGGTTAATTTAACACTCCTCCTGGACCCATACGGGGACTGCACCCTCGGGTGTTAATAAACCCCAAACTTTGTTTTAATTTGTAACGTCTAATATCTTCGTAGTAAAAATATTTGATTTTGCTATTTTTTGCTTCTATTGTATTAATGCTAGCCTCTAACAATCATAAAACAGATCACCAAAATGCATAACGAAAATATGCAGCAAACACCGCGCGGTGTTAAATCCTAATTGCAACACCGAAAATAACACCAACACGCTTGACACCGACCTGGTGTTAAAAATTAAACACCCCAGTTTGGCACTGTAGAGTTTGATAAGAACTGCAAATTTATCGGTGCAAGCAGGGCAGAAGACATTAACTGTTATAGCACTAACATGGATTATACCACAGTGCTAAAAAAGTAAAACTTTTGGGGTTATTTGAGGACCACGCCGATAAAGGTGTTACACTGCAAAAACCGGGGTGTTAAAATTTTAACACCAAGTCGGTGTCAACTTGGTGTTAGTTTCTGGTGTTGAAATTTAGGATTTAACAGCTCGGTGTTGCTGCATAATTTTAATTAAGGATGTTGTGGTGTTCTGTTTATGATTTGTTAGAGGCAAGCAGTTTTTATAGAAGTACAAAATAACAAAAATATCAAGCATTTTCTACTAAAATAGCACACGTTACAAATATAAATGTTAACACCAAAGTGTGGTGTTAATTAACACCAGAGGGAGTGGTCCCGTATTGACTCCAGGAAAGTGTTAAATTACACCAGTAGTGTCAATTAGACACCCGGTAGTGTTAAAAATGATTAACACCATATGTGGTGTAAAATTAACACCAAGCAGTGTCATCATACATTGTAACACCAAAATTGGTGTTAATATAACACTAACATGGTGTAATCTAACACCAGTGGGTGTGGTCCCGTATTGACTCCAGGCTGGTGTTAAAATTAACACCCATGGTGTTAAAGTTAACACTCCAGTTTTTGCAATGTATAAGACCACTGCGAGTGTTTCTGTTTATACCTGCAGTGTCACAACACACGTTTAGCTGTTACCATGCCGTAATGTTAAAAAACAACACAAAAGAAAAATAACACAAAAATTCTTCAGTGAAAGTATGGTCCTCTAATAACACCACACAGGCCTGGTGTTAAGACCAAGAATGACACCGGTGAAAATTCTTGATATGGTTCTCTATAATAACACCAGACCTGGGAGCTCCTGGGGTCATTAGAGGACCATATCAAGAATTTTCACCGGTGTTAACATTCTTGGTGTTAAATTTTGGGGTATGTGGTGTTAACTACTCCAGTTTATTAAGCGTCCCATTTTTGCAGTGCAGGTGAACCATAAACGTATATGCATGTTTAATCTGCCTATAAATGCAAATACCTTAAAGGTATCTAGGTGTTTAGCACTGTAATGCCAGTTGTAACAGATACATGCACTAGTAATCATTTTATTTACCGCTCTACCAACATTAACGTGTTAAAGTACTAATATTAATGCTCTGACAGAAATATTAGGCAAAAAAAAAAAAATAACAAAATAAACAAACACCATGCAACGACACTTTCGTTTCCAGTATATAGGTATAACCCCAAACCATAATGCGAAATGCGTTTTTTTTTATTTATTATAGTAAAATCAGTTGAAACTTGAAAACCATATTTTATTGTAAAATCATTTAATTTATAAACAAATGTCGATTTCAAGTCACGCATATTTAAATAAATTCAGTTCATCAAATTAAAAAAAATGAAATTGCGGTTAAAATGGTTTCTATTTGAAAATGCAAAACGCACTTGGCCTATATACTGGAAACAAACTTTTTTTTTCTTACTTGCTTATTTTTGGGGCCTTAGGGGCTGTAATTTTCATCGGTAGGGGTCCCAATAGCCAGAGTCTTCTGTTTTTATGACCCCGTATTGATAAATGTCCAATTTTATGATCGGACCCCTCCCGCATGTCGCATCTCAATTTGAAACGCCCGTAAAAAATCTGAATCTAAGATGCCGTCTGTTAATTGAGGCTATTTCCCGACATTTTTTTTCTATCAATGACGTCATTAACGTGAGTTCATACATCTGAGAAGTGTTACAATACGACCCCCTTATTTTACTCGCGATTTTAGTATGTCAATAATTTACGCCCCAAATATTTGTGACACCAATTCTTTCCCCGAAAGCCAGGCCTGCCGAAAGCTGGTATTTGAGTTGAATTCATAATTTTATAAAGTCAGTGGAGCTGAGTTGACACATCGAGCACACAAAACGGCAACACCTTAGGGTAATTCCCAATTATGCGGAAGTAGACAGGGCATCAAAAGTGGTAGTATCTCGGGGTGTGCTGTGAGTTTATACAGTATCTTCAAGTTGAAAAGTGGTAAACCGGGAACAGCTAGGAATTTTACATAATGTATGGTCATAGACAAAGAAACCTTGCGAGAGCAGAGGCTAGGAATCTAAGGGTAAGTACTGAGAGTTGTGAATGCACACTGCAGGCCTACCTAGTGCTCTCAGTCGAGTCATTTATATTTTTTTATAACAAGTAATTTCTGTCATTTGATTGGGTGGACTAAAATAATTCAGACTAGTTCCCCAAATTTTCACAGGAGGGAAAAAAGTTCCATAAAAGTTACTATTTCCCCCATCACGGGGAGGAAATTGTTCATTTTTATGGAACTTTTTTCCCTGCATTGGTATCTTGACGAGGCTTAGTACAACGGGTCATACTGAAATTTTGGCCATGTCAGACGAAGCATTATCAATCTTTTGCATTTCACATTTAGTGCCGACACCCACCATGTCAAAAAACGACGCGTAAAGTTTTCCCTTTTACTAACTAGTATAGATTGAGTTGCTGGTTTGGCAACAGATCTCGACAAGACTTGGCAAGTTTTTCAAATACAGAAATATTTTATATGTATAAAACAAATATGAGCGCTCTAATTAGCTATTAGCCTAATAGTAATACCTGCCAGGGTGTATATTGTGAGGACGTACCAGAGATCACAATATACCACAATTTTCATCCTACTTGCACATCCATAGACCACAAACTACCACAAAATTTGATTGTGGTATATGGTCGATTTTCATGAAAACGGTGCATTTTGGAGGTACGACACACCCAAAAATAAATTGTCTCAAAATTGTATGTTTTATGTTTTAAACATTTAAGTACTCAATACCTATTACGGGAAAAATAATATTGCCAACAACACTTCTTACGTTTCTGCACAGTCTGCACACAAACATTTTGTACAGCAAAAGAATAGGGTTTATTACGTTATCAAAATTTAATTGCAACAAAATATGCCAACTGATGACATTATTAGAGAGGTTACTGGGAACAATTTTTATTTGTATGAAGTTCAAGAGTTCAAGTTTGAGTAGCTAATTGAACTCAAGAAATAAGCTCCAATTTGTTTAGTTTATTACGTTATCCTTGAGTATTGAATTCTGGCCGAAAATTAGACCTCATAATAACCAAATATTAAGATACCTTTTACTAATTTATTCTAAAGATATATTTAATTGAAACCAAAACATTCCATGGCCAAATTATAGTTGATAATGTAAACTAAAATGCATTCAACGTAATAAACGATAACGTAATACACAATAACGTAGTAAACATTTTTGACCATTTTTCACTTCTCCCATTGACTAAGATGTATCTGATTGAAAGTTTATATAATTTTTGTGGGCGGAAAATGAGTATCTATGCCACTCCTGATCAATATTTAAATAGCTTGTTTGATTGCTGAGAAATGTGGATAACGTAATACACTTCCTTAAAAAGGTCGCATTTTTTTTAAGAAGTTCAACATTTCTTAGAAAACACTATTTCCAACTGCCACATTATGTTTACCTTGAAATAAGATGCATAATCAATATCTTAGTAGAAGTTTTACCAAACTTAGCAACTGCTTTGTGAAGGATAACGTAATAAACAAGGTTTTCACAGACATTATGTTTGTATTTAAAAAATATAAAAATAAATTGAGAATACAAGGAAAATATCATTACATAATTTCTACACATGTTTGACAACAAGAAACATTGATATTAGGAAGAATTCAAGCTGCTAAGTATTTTTTCAATTTTTTTATAATTTTGATGTTGTGTTTCGGACATCAATTTTCCCCTAATTTTTCGATGTTTGAAGGCAAATATCTCATAGAAAAGTAAATGGAAAGTATGCAAACGTATATGCCCAAAATGCAGCTAACGGCTCCATCAAAATATTCCGTTTTGTTCATAAAGCTTGTTTAAAAGTTTGTGGAAATGAGTTTTTCAGGAAAAGCCAGACCATAGTCAATGATAGATCACATACACCAAAACTGGCACAAAATATTGTAGTTCGGTAAGTAAACTATCATATACCACAATATACCACATTATTACCTTGTGTGGTATTTGTGGTTTAGAAGCCTAGGGATCTATATTCGTGAACGGTGCAACTACCTCTACTCGGTGACTGGAGACCCTGGGTAGTTTATTTTGCACCATTTCCTCATGAGCAGTCAATATTTGTATACTGTGTAATATTAATAATACAATAAAATAACAATATTAAAAAAAAATGTGACGGTGAGGATTGCAGAAATAATGCACACGCAAGTTCCGATGCTAAATCCGAAAGTGTCAACAAAAAACAGTGAATGAATTTTAATCTGATTCGTGATTGTGATCGCATCCTAAGACTACTATAGTTCGCAATGCAACCCCTTAAACAAGGCGGTTCTCGAACCATCAAGGTCCCCGCCCGTCGCGATAATAAATGGAGGGAAATAATTATCACAGGGAGGAATTGTGATGGAAATAAGTGGTTCCCAAACCACTGAGGCTTGCTGCCAGAGCAGTTGCAATTTGACAGAATCAAGGTTGATAAAATTGCTACAACTATTTGTTGTTATTTGACCTTAGATGACCCTACTGACCTTGAAATGACCTTCACAATTTTCGGTTTTGAAATGTTGACCAATCCACAAAGTTCATTGACCTACCACATTGTTGAGTTAGTGACCTTGAATAACCCCACGACCTGGAAAGGACTTTCAAAAATTGTTGCAAATGAATGCGTACTACACCATCAGTTTTTCATGACCCATATAACCCTATGTGTGGATTGGACCTTTGGTGGATGACCCCCACATGACCTTGAAATGACCATCAAAATTTTTGCCACTGAATGTGACCACACCCACAAGTTTCATCATCCTACACATACTTAGTGATTTGACCTGGGATGACCCCTCTCGACGTTGGATGCACCCCATCCCCCCGAGTAATTAGGTAATTATAAAAAATATTCAGTGATTATTCAATTTAAAGTGCATTGGCGTGACGTTTGATTTTCTAGAAAAAGAGGGGACGTTAGAGAGGAAAGAAGACAGCTACATGCCAGAGCTGTCAACCAAGCACTACATGGTAATTATGCCAAGCCGCAATTAGAGGTAAGGTGCTTCTGGCATTGTTTTATAAAACCTTTGTGGGCGGAAATGAGATATCTATGCCACTCCTGACATATTTAAAATCGCTTGTTTGATTGCTGAGAAATGTGGATAACGTAATACACGTCCTTAAAAGTCGTAGTTTTTTAAGAAGTTTTCACATTCTTAGACGTTTTAAACAAATAGTCATAGTTTTGAGCTGCATCCAAACACTATTTCCCAACTGCCACATTATGTTTACGCCAACCTATACCACCTTTTTAAATACGAGAATGCATAAATCAATATCTTAGAAAATCGAAGTTTTATACCAACTTACAACTGCTTTGTGAAGATAACGAATAACCAAAAACAACAAGGTTTTCAATTCAACCTACCTATGTTTGTATTTAAAAAATATAAAAAATAAATTCGAGAATACAAGGAAAAATATCATTCCTAAATTTCACATACAAAAATCTACACAATGTTTTGCACAACAAGAAACATTGAAATTTGGAAAGAATTCAGCTGCAAATAGGTTTTCCAATAATTTTTTTAATAATTTTTGATTTGTGTTTCGGAGACATCAATTTTCCCCTATTCTTTTCGAGTTTGAAGGCAAATATTCATATACAAGTCATGGAAAGTAATGCACACTATATATTGCCAAATGCAGCTCAAGCGGCTCCTAAGCAAATTTCCCTTTTTGTTCCAATAAGCATTGTTTAAAAGTTGTATTAACCAAAGACAACAAAATTTTCTGGAAGCAAAAACCGTTTTCATGAAAATCTCCCATATGGTCAATGAAAGAGCACATACCACACACTAGCACAAAATATTGTAGTTCTGTAATTAACTATCATATACCCCAATCTAAACCAAACAATAGTCCCTTGTGTGGTATTTGTGGTAATAGAGCCCCTATGGATCTATATTCGGAAAGGGTGCAAAGACCTCCCCGTCGGTGACTGGAGACCCCTCGGTAGTGTATTTTGTCATGCACACCATTTCCTCATGAGCCATTCAATATTTGTATACTGTGTCATGGCTGAGTGGACCTTACGTGTATTAGACCAAAATGAAAAAAATGTGACGGTGAGGCTTGCAGAACTAAACTGCACACGCGTTTCCTATACTACTAAAAAAATAAATCCGAAAGTGTCAACACAACACAGTTATTGAATTCAATATGATTAGTTTGTATCGCATCCATGGTCCAGTATACTAGACTCTAGGTTCTCAATGCAACCCTAAACCATGCGGTTCGTCGACCATACAGGGCCCCCCCCGCCCCGTCGCGATAAGAAATGGAGGGAAATATAATTTAAGATCAGAGGGAGAATTGTGATGAAAATAAGTGGTTCCAACCACTGAGGCTGCTGCCATACAGCAAGTTTTTTTTTGCAATGTTGACAGAATCAAATGTTGACTACCTTGACCATAAATAGAAACACCATTTGTTAGTTATTTGACCTTCAGATGACCCTACGTGACCTTGAAATGACCTTCACAATTTTGTCGGTTTAGAAATGTTTACCACATCCACAAGTTTCATGACCCCTACACATGTTGACATTTAGGTTTACCTTGAATCAACCCCACGACCTTGAAAATGACTTTCAAAATGTTTGGCAATGAATGTACACAAACCCTCATTTTTTCATGACCATACTACCATATGTATGGATGTGACCTTGGATACCCCACTGACCTTGAAATGACCATCAAAATGTTTTGCCACTGAATGTTGACCACACCCAGCCAAGTTCCATCATCCTCCTAAACCACATACTTAGTTATTTGACCTTGGATGACCCCGTCTGACCTTGGTGACCCCCCCAGCACTAGGTAATATCAGGGTGCCTAGGTGACTATCTTGATTGACTCACAGTGATATACACAGATACAACAACCCCAGAAATGCGAACAAATACTTCAAACAAAACCCTCCTAACCTATTAATATTCCGGTCCCAAAATTTTTGAATGCATTAGTCATAGCATCATAAACTCGAAACCACTAATAATGCCTTTAAACTAAACCTAAAAAATAGGCTGATTAATAAATATTCAAATTACGGTCGTAATTAAGTAATGGTTTTGATCTATCATCTTCCGAAAATTTCATGGTATTTATCCTTTAAATTAACTGTCAATACCCTCTTTCCTCCTTGTCATCTCTTCATCGATCCATGACCTTGGCTACAACGGACTCATGCACTCTTGCCTCGGATTTTGATTTTTAAAAAAACAATTTGCCAATATTCTCGTCTTTGTTCTTTCCTAATTGTTTTTTCTTGTTCCTGTCCCGTCCTTCCCATCCCCGTCCTTTCCAGTCCTATCCAATAATTTAAATTTTTAACTATTATTGGCTTACGAAGTAATCTATAAGAGCGTGCCTGGGTGATAGATCAATATGTTCATCACACTATTAATTTCCCAGTACTCCACAGTATGAAAACAAACACTTTATATGGCGGAGTTTGAGCCAAAGTTCTATAGGGCCCAAAACACTTCCACCCCCTGGAATACATTAACAACGCAAGAAACAGGGCATAACTATCAAACTCACATAAAGGGTTACACATTGTAACACTGTAACCACATTTTTGTTAGACGAAATCTAAGTCAATACTCTTGGTTCCCGTATCTGCCTGGCGACTCTTTGCATACATTGTTATTCAAAAGGTCCTACCAAAACAGCGAACCATTTTTTGGACATCAAGGGTCAGTAATTAGATATACAAACCACATGTCTTATGTGTAGGCCTGATGTTTATGTTTTTGCTATAGTGACCTGACACTCTGCAGTTCCTTCATAAGCAATGCCCTATATTTTACACGAGGTATAGGTAGTGCAATAACAGGATTGTTGGTCACACATGGAGTATGTTACAACTTATTAGAAGTTTTCCTTGTATGACTACTAAAAAATTATTTCTTTTTTTCCTTTGAACATGCCCACTTATTATTTTTGAACATTTGGGTATGTGTACAGTGTGTGTGTGTGTGTGTGTTTGCCATATTTCTTGATTTGTGTGAATTGTAACTTAAATTTTAATTTAATAAAACCTAAAATTTGGTACATAAAAATTAAATGTTCAAATGTGGGTGACAGCAAAACAATTTTAAAAAAAATGTACGGTTGGGGGGGTGAGTTCTCACATTGGGAGGCAGTATGGGTATGTACCGACTTATAGTCCCTCATTGTTCAGGCCTCTTTTTTCAGTTCCAGCCCTGCCCCACATTGTAGGACGCATTTCCAGCGGACCCCTACTTTTCTGTCCAAGCCACACATCTACACCAAATTTTCTTCTTCAAACCAAACCCCTCAAAACGTAGCTGGGAATTGAGGGAGATTCGCAGGCTTTATTTCTTAAATTTTCTGACAACCTCGTTTCGTCGGAGACCCCATTTTTTTTGGGCCTCAATCAGCCACCCCCCGCCCCCCCCCCCTGTCCAAAAAAAATAAAAAAATTAAAAAAATTAACATTTTTGTCCCCCTGGAGTTTGGACCTATTTCACTAATGCAATCCGTCGGAGAGGAAAATGAAAGAATTCAAAGCCCGTGCCACACGGATTTATTTTGAGGACACTTCCGGTCATTAAAACCCACTCACCTCCACTAAATAACAATTTCATTTCATGGATGGAAACGCACAATAGTGTTATTTCAGGACCTGACATTCCTCACAATAACATGCATTAACCGAAGTCCCTACGCCTCAATTGAGTTTCACCCTCTGCAAGAAAGGTACGGGGGTCACATATAATGAATCGAGTATAAAGCCAAAAATCCAAAATTGAAAAAAAAACAAAAGTTCAGGAGATCCTGTCTGCCAAAATTTTGTAAGTACTAGCTTTGGTTGACAGGCTCAGTGAATATTACTTGGTTGACAGGTGGAAAAGTTTTCCTTTATTAAATGGTTGATTTGGTGGTTGAGTTTGTGGCTGACAGGAAGGGAATCTATGTAAATGCAATTTAAAGCTTATAACATAGATCAGGTTAATAACCTTACCATTCTGCACCATATATATTAGGTCAACAGAGGATGTATTTTACTTTCTACCTTTTCTGAAATTAAAAATTGGGGAAGATGTCCAATGAAGAAAATTCATTTTTCTTCAAAGTTGTAATAAATTGAGAAAACAGCAAGTTAATGAGCCTGTAATAGTTTTGTTACTATCTCCCTGGCCTGGGCCATACACAGCCCTTCCTACTAAATCCTCAATGTCCCATCTATATTTTTACTGTTTAATCCCTGATATACCACGTAATAAATAAATGGTGCAAATTAGTTTTTTTGTAAACCTATATTTAGTCTTGTAGCGTTTTGCGGCCCGCCCCTGTTGATGCATACTGAAACGTGTTTGACGAAGGACAAAAGTCAGTATACCATGGTGTGGTGGAGTTGATGGTTGATGGGTGGGGGTCAGTCAGGTAATATGGATGAATAACAGTATCCAATGTTGAGGTGGAGGTTGGTTGGAGCCAGGGTTGATTGAATAGTGGGCGTCAGCAGGGTATTCAATTTTGTTGCCAGTAGAAGGTAGGGGTAAGCACATGCCATTTATTTGGAGGAGCCATTTTACTGTATTTTGTTGTTGTTTTTCTTTTATTTACTGAGGATATTTGCATGTTAAGACAAAACAGATGATAAGAATTGTTTCAGATTTTTATAAGATATCCACGTGATCCAAAATCACTATTTTTGTTTTATACACTAATAATTGGACAATCAAGTAATGAATTTGCAACTGAACTGTCTTGACTTGCCATTTTGCCAATTTGAGCAATTTCTGGAAGCCCTTTTCATTTTTTTTTAATTAAAAAAATAAAAGTGCATTTTTAAATTACATTAGGTTTTGGTCTACTACTGGGAACAAACTTGATTTTTTGTTTGGCCTTACAATGAACACATTTTCACTGGCTATAGGCCTAGATCCCAAAACATCCTTTTCGGAAAAGACAACATACCTGACGATCACCGCAAAAAAGGTGTAGCGTTATTGTCTGTTGGTTCTAGGGGCAATTTCCCCCAACACAAACGGTTCCCGCTCCGTGATTTTTGAAAAGTGGACAAATGCATTTAATGGAACGTTAGGATATTGGAATTGTCACTTAATTGGTTTGTTTCATCAATCACCTCATTGCACAACTCACCGCCACACCTCTGGAGTAAGCCACAGCATCCTGGATAGCTTCCGTTTTAGGTATGGTGGGGTCATGCTCAGTGTCCCCCGGACTTATTATTGCCTCTCCTGCATTTGGAATCATAGCCATTACATAACTCTGTAAACATTTTAAATTTCATGAAAGATGTATTAATTTATTTTCTTAATATCGTTAAATATATTATCTATATATAAATATATATATCATTATATAATGTACTGACTGAATGAAATGCTAATAAAACTTTATCTGATCTGAATATCCAAAAATATTCCAGTGATTCTTATTCAATTAAAGGCTTGGCTTGACGTTGAATTTTCTAGAAAGAAGACAGTTTAGAGAGGAAAGAAGACAGACTACATGCCAGAGCTGTCAACCAGCACTACAATGGTAAATTAATGGCCAAGGCCGCACATTTATGAGGTAGAGTGCCTTCTGGCATTGTTTTAATAAACCTTAAAAGGAGAGCTAAACTTAAACCCTTTTGGTCTAATTTTGCAGAAAAAATTTGTATAGAAAATGGGGTAAATACGTGGGTGAAAAGTTTTTTTTTTGGAGGGGGGAGGAACCTTGTAAATGTCGTAAGCAACTGTGTGAATTGATTTTCAACCATGGCTCTAAAGCTAGGATGCCCACAACACTGTCAAACTGACAGTGAACAACCCAAAGCAAAAACATCCTAGCAAAGGTCTTGAATGAAATGCTAAAACCTAAAAAGGGGCTAAAAAGGCCAAAAATAAGATTTTGTGAGCTACTCTACACTTGAGAGTGAGCTACCTACTACACTTGAGTGAGCTACGCTAAAATCTAACAACTCTAACACTTGGAGTGAGCTACTCTACACTTGGAGTGAGCTACTCTACACTTGAGTGAGCTCTCTACACTTGAGTGAGCTACTCTACACTTTGAGTGAGCTACTCTACACTTGAGTGAGCTACTCTACACTTGAGTGAGCTACTCTACACATGAGTGAGCTACTCTACACATGAGTGAGCTACTCTACACATGAGTGAGCTACTCTACACATGAGTGAGCTACTCTACACTTGCGTGAGCTACTCTACACTTGAGTGAGCTACTCTACACATGAGTGAGCTACTCTACACATGAGTGAGCTACTCTACACATGAGTGAGCTACTCTACACTTGAGTGAGCTACTCTACACATGAGTGAGCTACTCTACACATGAGTGAGCTACTCTACACATGAGTGAGCTACTCTACACATGAGTGAGCTACTCTACACTTGAGTGAGCTACTCTACACATGAGTGAGCTACTCTACACATGAGTGAGCTACTCTACACTTGGGTGAGCTACTCTACACTTGGGTGACTACTCTACACTTGAGTGAGCTACTCTACACTTGAGTGAGCTACTCTACACATGAGTGAGCTACTCTACACATGAGTGAGCTACTCTACACTTGAGTGAGCTACTCTACACATGAGTGAGCTACTCTACACATGAGTGAGCTACTCTACACTTGAGTGAGCTACTCTACACTTGGGTGAGCTACTTACAATGGGGGAATGATACTCTACACTTGGGGAGAGACTTACACTGGGTGAGCTACTCTACCTTGGGTGAAAAAACAAAAGGGGGGGGGGCCTACTTACAATTGGGGAGCTAATCTACACTGAGTGAGCTACTCTACAATTGAGTGAGCTACTCGACACTTGAGGAGCTACTCTACCCTTGAGTGAGCTACTCTATACTTGAGTGAGCTACTCTACACATGAGTGAGCTACTCTACACATGAGTGAGCTACTCTACACATGAGTGAGCTACTCTACACATGAGTGAGCTACTCTACACTTGAGTGAGCTACTCTATACTTGAGTGAGCTACTCTATACTTGAGTGAGCTACTCTATACTTGAGTGAGCTACTCTATACTTGAGTGAGCTACTCTATACTTGAGTGAGCTACTCTATACTTGAGTGAGCTACTCTATACTTGAGTGAGCTACTCTATACTTGAGTGAGCTACTCTATACTTGAGTGAGCTACTCTACACTTGAGTGAGCTACTCTACACATGAGTGAGCTACTCTACACTTGAGTGAGCTACTCTACACTTGAGTGAGCTACTCTACACTTGGGTGAGCCTACTCTACACTTGAGGGACTGCAGATGAGCCAAATAAAGGTGGCACTGTACATGTACACTTACGATTTTGAGTGAGCTACTCTACACTTGAGTGAGCTACTCTATACTTGAGTGAGCTACTCTACACATGAGTGAGCTACTCTACACATGAGTGAGCTACTCTACACATGAGTGAGCTACTCTACACTTGAGTGACTGCCAGATGGCAGCAAAGAAAGGTGGCACTGTACATGTACACTTACCTGGTCTTTGCTAGGCGATTGAAAAAAAAGTTTACGAGGTGAGCGGGACCTTTCAAGTAGGAGTCAGTCGGGCAAATTTAAACAAAAAAATCTTCCCAAAAAAAAATAAAAGCCTAAAATTAAAAAAAAATCTGAAAAATCAGGAGAAAAAATGAGAAAAAATTGTACAAGCAAAATTTCTAAAAAATTAGCCAAAAGGTGGATGAATTTGAGCTAAAATCAGGTGGCTTTTTACATGATTTTTTGAAAAAAAAAAAAATTTGTAACGAAAATTCAGGGTCAGTCGGGCACGTAAAAAAACAAGTTGATTTTTAGTGCCCTCCTAAGCAGGTTTTATTCATTTTTGAGGAAAATCAATAAAAGGTGGCTGTTAATATAATGTTTATGAGATATTTTTCAGCTTCTAGACACTAAAATAAGCACTTTTGTTATTTTCAGGATTAAATCACATGCAACCGGTGTCAGAGCTGAGGCAGCAGGTCACAGGGCCGACATGGCCCACCACGCACGCACACACCCTCTACACCCACACCCCCATTGTATTGCCCCCACACCACACCACCACCCACACCACCATCATATTCCCCCTGTGATTCCACCAGTGGTACATGTTCACCACACACCCACCACCACCCAAGAAGTATACCGTAGTACATGTAAGTATGAGTCTATGAATGTGTTCGCCTCACCCTGGTAAATTCTGTAAGGTTAAAACCTTCTTAGCACTTCTTTGAAAGGCTGGACTCAAGAGATTCAAAATATATTATTTGAGAAGAAATAAAACTAGTCATCTAGCACTAAAAGATAGGCATCTAAAAATGTTCAATTCCAAAGTTAGGATGAATCAGATTTTGTTTTCATGCAGTAAACATTTCTGAACAGTATTTTAGTGCCATAGGATACGTTTGTTTGTAACAAAACAATCCGATTCGGAATTTTATACAAAAGTTGTTGTCACATGGAATTGAAGTTAATGCAGCATTACATGTATATGACCTATTTTCCTCTGCTATTTTAAAGGGAATAGCAGCCGATAATGCGAGGAGAATGAAAAATATGGGAAAGGCATGTTTTTAAACAAGATATTAAGGGAAAGTGTGTACAATTAATATAACGATTTAATGTAGAAAAACAACCACCAAAGAGTGAAACAACTGAAGTATTTGAGGAAACCAATTTGTCATTAATGTTCCCACAATATACATATAGCGATGGCGTTTCAAGATCTACACTAAACAGTTGATTGTGGTTTACAACCAGTACAGAATAAACATCTGGGATATTCACTGGGAAGGTTTTTTTGAACGCGGAGTGGAATGTTGATTGCGCACATATAGAAAATGACAGAAATCAGAAAAAAATTAAGCCTTGTCTTTAATACACAGATTCAACCACATGTCGGTTATGTTCGTATATCCAGAGGCGTATCCAGGAGGACGTCATACCCACGGGGGGAAACTGACGATGAAACTTCTTTTGGCGCCACCTTTGGAAATTGCAAATGTGCACCCCATTCCACATCTTCTTTAATGTGCATACACCCTATAAATAAATTTTTGAATTTGTGTCGGCAAAGGGCAGTTTTTTGGCAACAACCACCCCTCCCCCTTGAAAATGTCTGTGAACCCCCTGCATTAATGAAATAAACATTCAATTTCCCACAACTAGCTTTATTAAATCAACATATAAGGTTTTTCGCACCCCCTTTCCTTATTTTTCAGCCCTTTTTTCCTTTGTTTTCTGTTTTGACGCGCCCCTTATTAGTCCCCTTTTAAACTCGAAACTCATGTTTTGCCTTTGCTATTCTTTGCTCCGTTTCCTAACTATTTTTCATCATTTTCAAAAAAACACCCGTTTTCAGTTTTGACGCCCTTTAAATTTTTTCGTTAATTTTTCTTTTTTGGTTTTTTTGAATTTTGATATTTTCCCTTTAATTCTTAAACTTTTTTCCAACCTTTGTTTCTTTTTTGCGCCCCTTTCTCTTTTATATTCTATCCGTTTTTCTTTCCTTCTCTTCCTCATTTTTGCTGCCACCTTTTTTGTTTGTCTTAGTTCACTTTTCTTTCCAATTTATTTCACCACCTTCAATCACAACCAGTATCGTTCTCGCCATTATTTTGCCTTTTTCTTAATTGTCCTTTTTGGCGCCCCTTTACATTTTATACGTCCTCTTTTCTCATTTTTGTTGCACTTTTTTCGCCTAATTTTATATCTTCTTAACTTTCCCTTACAGATTCTTCCTTTTCACCTTAACGCTTTTTCCTCCTTCCCCTTTAACTTGTCCCCTTCCCCTTTCAAGTTTACTTTTTCTTTTCCTTCCTCCCTTTCCATCTCAAACATAATTTTCTTTTCTTACTTCCCCTTTCCTTTCCTTCTTCCCCTTTCCTTTCCCTTTCTCTCCCTTTCCTTCTTTTTCCTCTTTTCCTTTCCTTCTTTTTGGCGCCCCCCTTTGGCCACCCAGGGGGCAAGCGCGCCCCTGCCCCCCAGGATACACCACTGATATCCCTGCCAATAACAAAATATGAATTTTGTTATTTTTTTTAATGTTTCCGGATTAGCAAATCGTTGCTTCTCCCCTTTTAATATACTGTGTTTACAGGAGCAATTTCCACAGTCTCACCACACCCCTCCCGACTTATACCAAAAAGGAGTTGAAATTACTTTTAAATCATCTTAACTTGCCTCTAGGTATAGTTGGTTCCCAATCTTTCGTGGCAAATTTTTGATCTACTCTCTTGAGAAATCGTTTTTTTTATTTTCTCTGTCTTCTGTTTTCTGGTCCGTCAACAGACAGAAATAAAACTTTTCTTGGGGATATTGAGTGAACCATACCAACAATGGGTGCTAGAATCATGAATGCCCTGTATGCACCTTTAATATTACAGGCGTTTTTGTGATTTGTTTGAATGGAAAGCATGTAAACTTTAAGATAAGTGGCTTTTGAGAAAAGAGGGGTCTATTTAAATAAAACAAAATATGGCTATCACCTAGATGACAGGGGGATTTTGTAACAACTAAACATGAAAAGGGGTGTATTTACTTCAATGCCTGCCCGCATGCTCGTTTGACAACAAACAATGGCTCAATCCACTACAGGGGCATGTGACATTCTGAGTCTTGTTATTTGCATTGATGTTTGCCAGTGCACTACAAGATAAAAATGTGCAGGCATTAACGCCATTCATGAACATTGTTACAGTCCACCTATTTTCTGCTTAAAAATCTGAATAAACTCTGATACCCATTGCAGTAGTGATCCGATGACAAGCGCACACACCTGATCATATTCTGAAATCATTCATCGTCGCCATTTAGTGTTCTAACAATGCAGTGATGCAACCGCGCATTGACAATAATCAATGCTGGTTTATTACCCAACATATTCCTGTCTCATACAAACGTTTTGAATCTTTCAACAGCATGTGACGACTACTGAATGCGCCACCACCCTACCAAACTGGGACTTCGTCCACCGCCACCACAGCCACCGCTCCACCACCACCAGGTATTTATTTACACCTATGTCTACGGTACAATTGCTATTTTTGCCATTGGAAGAGTCTATTCGCACCGTTACGGTGCGATAAGCATGTTTTTCTGGTAATTCGCCACCGTAGCGGTGTGAATCAGAAACCTTTTCTTGTAATTCCGCACCATAAAAAAATAAAAAAAAAAAACCGGTGGTGAATAAGAACCTTTTCTTGTAATTCGCACGTGGTGGTGCGAAGACGAATTTTTTTCATTTGTAATTCGCACCATATCGCGTAAAAATAACAAAAATTTTGCCCTTTGTTCACACCGTCACCGCGGCAGTTAGAGTTAGGCCCTATATCATCTTATACTTTATACATGTATATAATATCAAAAACTTTCTCCGCATGTGTGTGGGGTGTGGGGGGGGTATTTTCTTCTCGTTGTTTCCTTTTCGTTTTTGTTGTTGACAATTTGGGATGCTTTTACTCCAAGAACATTCTTTTTGTGGTGTTTTCATCTATTTTCATCCATTTTTATAATTGTTTATTTTATATTTATATATTGCTTATAAGGTATTTCTCTTTTTGTTTTCACTTTAATATGGTTTTATTGTCTTTGTTATTTTTATTCATTTTATTTGAAATTTGTTTTTTATTGCTGTATTTTCATTTACTTGTATTTTTTATTATTAATTTGATTATTTTTTGTTCATGCACTTTGATATTAATTTTTTGATCTTATATTTAGTAATTTTATGGTTTTTAATTTAGCATTATACTCTTTTATTCCTTTATATTTTCTTTTTTAATTACTTGATATCTTCATATTTTCAATGAGGAAAGACGTACATGTACCTGGCGAGCTCGAGCCGTAAAAAATGTAAAGGGGACGGATCTGTGCACACAAGAACATAGTGTGCCCATCCCTTGCAAAGCGATTGGGCCAACTCCACCATGTACAGTGCGCCATTTATAATTGGCTGCCAATTTTCAATTTGTGAAAATGTGTATATCCATAGTGACAAAGCGGAATATTACAGCGCTTTGAGACGGTGTGAAAGCACTATTACAATACGTACCATTTATTTTAAAAAAAAGGAAAAAGGGCGAGACCATTGGCCGCACCGGGGCTGTCGAACCCCAACTCTTCATATCATGAGTCAGCCGACACATCCACTGGACCACATGTGCTCCACTAGAACTTCATTCTATAGAGTAAGCTAGAGTTATATTCGTACTCAGGTTATAAGAAATTTTTAGTAGAGGCCTAGGCCTACTGTGGTCTGTCTACAACATCTTTTGACTCCCATAAACGAATGTCTGAGAGAATAGTGATAATCAATTTGCCCGCTGCGGAAGAAATGACACGTAGCTCAGGTCAAACGCAATGCGTAAGACAGCCCTTTGTCGCGGTTGCGAATACGACGAAATTGTTTTAGCAATTAGCACCGCACGGTACGATCGCCACTATCGTTTGCCATTTGTCACATAGTGACGATTTGTGCAAACACGTGACATCACACAAACATGTTTTCCAACACGACGTATTTTGTCATTTTACCATTTGAAAATTGCCTATTTTGTTGTTTTTACGTAGTGGACGTATTTTATTTCAACAAACACCCTTTTTTTTTTCCGATGTCAAATTAACTTGAGTTATTATTAAATATATTTGAACTTTAACTTATTTTGGGGGGGCAATTTTTCACTAGGTTTTAATTGAAATATATGTTTTAATTAACAGTATGGAGCAAAATTATTAAAATCACAAAAGAAATGTGTGATTTTGCAAAGACCGTCAGTATGTGACATGGCTACTGTTGCGGTATGTGGCAACACATTGCATATGGCACTTGCATGTAATGGTCACATTGGGTAGTGCCCCCACATTACTCTCCTCTCATGATTGGGGTCAAAGGTCATCTATAGGTCATGGCCCCAAAAATGGTAAGAATGATCAAATTGCTTGGTGTGCAATGTCGATAGATTGTCATGACACTATACCATGGTCCTGGGTATTGTCCCAGTGTTGGTGACACTCATGTGACCTTGTGACCTCATGTGAACTTGGTGACCTCATGTGACCATTGGTGACCTCATGGACCTTGGTGACCTATAGTGACCCTGGTGTGACCCTCATGTGACATTTGTCCCCATTTACAAACTATGACGGCAGACAACACCCCATGCATTTGATGAATGCTGTATTTTTTAACCAAATACACCTCTAAACCACTGAACATAACGTATTCTTGTGATTGTTTGGTCTTTTTTAAATAATTACGCTGGAATACCCTCCCCACATCTGGATACCCCTCCTCCTGCTACTGGCTACCCCCCTCCTGCCACACATGTTACCCCCCTCCTGCTACGCTACCCTCAACCACCACCAGCGTGCTATTTACCCCCAACAACTGGCTCCCCCCCTCCACTGGTTATCCATATCCACAATAAACGGAAGGTGTGGAGTATGGACAATCTGCATTAGGTGGTGTCGAAGAAAAATCTTAAGCATAATAGAATTAAGTTTACATCTCATTTGCGGTTGAAGAAAAAAATGGTTCTTAGAATTTGTGCAACTTTGTTAGTGGGTGGGTAGTGTGGTTTCTGTTTCTCTTTTTGGTTAATTTGGAAATGCAAATATTATGTCAGTACTGGTCATGGTTATTAAGGGCTAAACCAGAGGATTTCCAAAGGATGGCACCCTCAACTTTTCTAACAATCCATGATTTTTTATAATGCAAGTCCACATACTAATACTGTGTGAAATAACTAATGCTCAAAGGGCTTTATCCTTCATATAGAGAATAGCACTTGGATAAAATTCCAGATCAGACTGTTAGTTGTAGCACAGTATCCTATGGTACTGTTATACTTCATGTTTAATGTTTAGTCTAACATTAAACCTAAAATTCCAATTCATTTGAAACTTTGGATTGAGTAGTTTAGGTGACTATCTTTCAAAATATTTTAAGTTAATACTAATTTTAAAGGTGCTTGTTCCGATTTTTTGTCTATCGTGTTCTCTACGTGATTGAGAGCCTGACACTTGTACACCTTGACCAACAAATGCCATGGGAAACAAACTTGCGGTTTTTTATGCTAGACGTGATAATGGCATAGTACGCCCTATTCACTAAAACGGTAGTGTTTGATCTGTATCTTGAGAAAGAAATGGATTTGAGGGCTGAAAATTCATACATATGACATGAGATAAAATCAGGCCTTCATCTGTATCAAATTGATTGACTACTTCTGGTTAAATGGGGGGGGGGGGCAAAGGCAATCGGAACAAGCAAAGTAGTGGCGGCATCCAGGGGGTGGCCGCCCCCCCCCCATGATGTTTTGGCCCCTCTATGATTTTACCTGGCGAGGCCCCTGGGAACAAGCACCTTTCCAAAATCTCTGAGTCATCCTTTAATTCATGATGATAATAGTACAACTGGTTACTCTGGAGTTACCCTGGCCTCACAACAGGTCATGGTTTGAAAAGAGTAGGCCTAAAATTATGCAATGCTTCTCTGTGACCCCTTTTAAACCTGGTATATTCTGGTATAGGTTACAACATAATTGGTCATTAGCATTGAAAGTGGAGGGGCCTGGCCCACCAACCACTTTACAAAAGTGGGGGTTGATGATACATGTCAAGTTTATCATAGCTGAGGAGAAAACGATTGGAAAGTTATTGAACGTCCTGGAGGATAAAGTGCCAAGTGACCCGTCCACTTTTATTCCATCATTATTCCATCACGCTGGATTGTAATTTCTTCAAAAATCGACACTTATCAAAGCTTGTCTACACTTTTTAATTTGACAGTGTCTCGGCGCTGAGTTGTCATTACATAAATTAGCCGGTTTAAGGCCGGGCAACTATGAAATAAATTGTAGTCAAGATTGTATCAGGTGTTTTTAAACATGGACAGTTCTAAAAGCTTGCCTGACTTTTTGGTATTTTAGGACCACTCTGAAAAAACCCCAAAGGGGCATTTTAAGTAATATGGTATTCTATATAATTGGAAACATCTTGTTTTTGAAATGGTTTCACATGCATAAACCAAAGTGCTTCAAAGAGATTTTTTAACCAACTTTGGCCCTCAAATTAGCTTAATTTTTGCCCAAATCACTGCAATCATGAAATTAAAAAAAAATGTTGTGATTTTGGCCCCACATTTTTCTTTTGGTCGGGGGGTGGGGGGGGGGGAGACTAGGGAACAGAAAACGAAAGGATTCGTGAATAGTGAATCTGGTTAAACTTTAGTTTGACTAAGATTTATTCTACCTCGCCACTTAAATCTTGTACATAATTAATACTAGCAAAAACTGTTTTCTGTTAATTACGGTAGAAATAGTCATTTTAGATATGCCATTGTGATATATAAAACCTTGAAATCAAAGAGTGTTCATTGGGTTTAGAGTATAGTGTCTAGTCTCTAGCACTATCTTATGCTTGATATGGGTTATTTCATAAAGCATGACTTGGTTTTTACCAAAGACTAATAGATAGTGTTTCTAGAGTCTCATAGCACACCTCCCATCCTACCCACTAGCTGTGAGAAGGATATTTTAATGGTATTATTTTCACAATTTTGGACCCGTTTTGTGGTTTTGTGAAGTTATGGTTTAGAACGCTAACAATAAAACCTTTATTGCCTCAAAAACTGTTTA